>JAIPMN010007678.1:1110-20623 GCA_020650975.1 Apostichopus californicus
CCCCCCCCCCCTTGTCCTTGAAAGTGGGTTTCCATACATGTATTACAAAATTGTATGCCGATTACCATGGCAACGGTTAGTCCTGAATTTAGGCATACTACCAAGGGCGTCACTCATGTGGGGGGGGGGGGACACTGAAGGGTGGGGGCATAACATAAAATCCACCCTACCCAGGTTTAGTGACTGACTCGTGTAGGCGCTACGCCTGTCAGGTTCATAATGACTCGCGTATCTCAAACATTGTGCTATGAGATTAGAAGTTTTTAATTTATTTTGGAAGATTCAAGTAATGAGAAGTAAAGTGAGTGTGTTAAGATGCCCAACATGACTTTTAAAATGTACTTTTCATACCATATGTGTGCACAGATGTAGTTGACATCTGAATAACAAGACGATTTTATTCTTGTGTGCAGAGTTTAAGAGTGTTCCGTTTTTTGTTCCAGTCACAATTTTATTAATCATGATAAAGGGCCTATAACTTACATCTTAATTTAAGTCCAATCACTCGCCAGATGTGACTTTTGTTAAAATATATTTATGACGGACATATCAATTCAGGGACCAAACAGAAGCAAGTTTGAAGATTTGTAGATGTGACCCCCCCCCCCCGGCCCGGACCCTCGTCGCACACTCATTCAGTATCCATGTTCAGTAATTTATGTCCCCCATACTTTTCAATTGGGATTGACGCCCTGCCTAACTACAGATTTTCATTTATCCCTTTCCCCAATTAATTATGAAACTTGACTTACGCCATTCATCGCTTGTTGTTTCGACGATGAAACAACAACACCCGTTCTCCTGTATACAATACAGCTTCACTGAGTTATGAAAATATATTTAATTCTTGCATAGAAATTGAAACGTTTAAAGATAAACAACAACGCCTGCCTCTAAATGCTCTCTTCATATCAAAGCATGCATCCGTCTTTTACAGTGTCATGTCACACATGCGACTCCCATATATAACAGAAGCAGTATATACTAACGATCGATAGAAAAACAACACCATTCCCGTATTTCATTTTCGATTTCCTTTCAAATCTATTAAAATTTAAATGGTAATCTATATGTTCTAATCAAAGGACACCTTTACACGAAAAAAAAAGAGAGTATTGTTTCACATTATATTGCAGAAGCCGTCTTCTCTAAATGTTCTTCTTTCATGAGTCATGATACGCGCACGTATTCTGTTTTTAGCAAGCGTTGATGCATACACATTCTGACACTGTTCAAGAGCTATTGTGAACAGATATATAGCCTAGGCTCGATATTTAGTGCACAATTATATATAGGGGCCTAAGCCTTTTTTTCCACCGTTTGCAAATATTACTGTTAACCACGCGGCGTGATAATGCGCATTGATTTTGTTGAGTGATAGGTAAACCAAATTACGTTGGCTCAAAACCTTTCATTTAAAAAAAAAAATCTTTTCAACTGTTTTGACCGTTTTGTGCTAATTAATTTGTCTCGCGCGTTGAAAATCCCACATGCTGAGAGTTAGTACTCACAAACCATAAAGCCAACGTGCTCTGCGCTAACAGTGAATAGGAACAAAATATTTGGGTATCATCGTTTTAATAAGCTCTCTCATAATAATGGCTGCAGTCTGATTGGTCAATAAATAACATAACCGTACAATGTATAGCTTTTGTTTTCTAACTGTTGCTTTTAAAATTAATTTCTGTGACAATATTGGAAGTTAAACGAAAATCGATATATGATTATTGTGACGTGAAGCTATGATACCGATTTAAAGGTTAGTTCGAATTACATGTCAACAATATCTCGGGTGGTATTTCTCTTATCGATGCCGCGGCAAAGAATCTGTTCGGCCTACCCTCCCGAAATTCACTGATCTGGAAAGCAAAATAACAGCCAAGGATATTTTAATATAAATAACCACACATATGTTACAGCAAGGAGTTACAGTAACCGTAATAAATTTAGGCCACCGGAAGGAAAAAAAATGTAAAATAAAAAAGAAGTTGAAACTATTAGTCCCTTGTAATTCCAGTCCAGCGCTTCTATAACCCTATTGATTTTTGTTCTAGTAGTCGCCAACGGACTTATTAATTTTAACAAAGTTATAAGTCCAATCTTCGACATCATGGCGCAAATTTTTGTTTTAATTAGGCTATGAGGTATAATCTGGTGAAAATGTATCTATATAATATTATTATTAATAAAGACAGGAAAATATAAGAATGACGTCCGAAAATTTGTATCCATGAAGATAAAAGAACGTAATTCGTATTATTCACTGGTTGTTGATGAAATTTCAGTGTGAATCGGCATAAAACTTTATTTTGCTTTAAAGAAAAGTTTTTAAAAAACAGTCTTCTCAACAGAGTATGATCCAGATAATATGAACCTCCTTACCACCCCACCCCCGCGAACAAAAGACCACAACCTGTTTAAAACTTTTTACTGTCATGTCACCCCCTCCCCACCCACCCCCCCCCCCCCGCCAACAAAAAAAAGAGTGTCAGCTATCAGTGCATAGGGCGAAATGTGAAAATCTTTGATAAGATTTCTTCCTGGGATTTCTAGAATGTTAATTTTAGGAAAAGAAACGCCAAATAAAACAGTTTCCATTCCTCCTCTCTTCCAATGCATTGGGGGGGGGGTGGGGGGGGGAGGTAAATTCTTTTATGGTTCTAAAGCAAATTTCTAACTTCCACTAACCGAAGAAAGACCGTTTGAGAAGATAATAGTTCCTATTTGACATATAGTAAGTTGATAAGTGGATGCTAATTATTTTTTTATACCATAGGCCTACCCTATTAACTAACTAACTGGATAGTCATTATATCATACTCTGTAATGAACTGCAGGCATAACTATCACAGAACAAAGTCACGTCAAAACAGATTGTTATGACGTCATTAGCAGACCCATATACTCCGTCTGAGCTTTTAGCTTTTCTCTTAAAGAAAGAAACTGAACGATTTACCAGAAGCTCCGGGGAAACTGAATTAAACAATAAAGATAAATGATAATGACAACAAAAGAAAAACACCCCTCTAAGTGTACCTTCCTCACACTTGAGGACTTCACACCTGTCTTTTGTGACGTATAAGGTCTATAGGTGCTGAGAGGCCTGTCAATAATAGGAAGCAGTCTGTCATTGAGCAGGAATTGGTGTTGGTCCCTTAATAGTCTGAATAGGGGGGTATTGAGTATTGTAACCGAGCTAAGCCCAAATAAATCGAAGTTTGTGTTTAGTTTCCGTGCTAATTGATAGCTGTAATGACACCCCACCTGAAACACCTTTCTCCTTCAAAAGAGGATAGGGTCCCCACCTGTACCTCTCATTCTACCTTACTCCCTCAATAACAGGTTATAAGGGTCTTAAAAAAGAAAGAAGAAAAAAATCTCCAAGAATCAGCGGAAAGTGGTTCGACTATTTACTTGAAGTGCTTTTCTCACCCACTTCAGTCTAATTGAAATTAAACATATTATCGATGCCTGGAGAAGAAGAAATAGACAGAGGCTTAGCAGAGATGTTCTTTTGAAAACCATTTGAAGATAGGATTAAAACTAATCTCTTTTGATATTTCGTTAGGGGGTGAAAACCGGTCCCTACAAGACGAGAAGTGTAGGGTTATTAGTAATAGGCCATCCTCGGGTTATTATTTACTTCCTAATTGTGGAAGAATGGGAAAGGTTTAACGAGAGAACTTAATCATGTACTTTGTATGCACACCTGTTTGGCGCTATGTTATACAGCTATATAGGTTGTTGAAAGCGTACCTGAGATAAATCGCAAATTGCAGCATGACCCCTGTTTTATTGTGTGCGTATAAACATCTGTAGCCTGAATTAATTTAGTGAGAAGCGGGAGAAGAGCTGATGGGAGGAAAGGGGAGGCGAAGGAGGTCTTGAGCAACATATACGTGGTATATACTTCAACACTTTTTTTCATAATATAAAAAAGTCTGTATTATTCAAGAAATTACGTTATTATTATTTCTGCAGATATGTCTGTATATTTTCGTTTTTTTTTGGGGGGGGGGTACAAGAAACTTTTGAATTTAGGTGAAAAAAAGAGTTAAGACCGAGAGTGCTTAAAGTTACATAGAGGTTCCTATTGGCCCCAAATAGAGAGACAGTGGAGCCGGGAAGGGGGAGGGGTGGGAGGTTGTACAAAACGTCAAAAGTGTCCCTTTCATAACCTTAACATGAAAAGTACGATACCCTTTACCATTTTGGAAATGTAAAAACATTTTACTGAAAAAGAAAATAATCAAAATGTAACGTTTTCATGGGCAAAAAAATCCATTTACATCCTGAAATTTGTGGTACAGAAAGCACAGAGGGTCCATTTTTGGGGGGTAGTTTGCATCCTTCGAATCAAATCAAATCAAAGTCACATGTCCCACCGCCCTTCGAATATTGCGCAAGATGTTGTCTCAAGGAATGATTTAGACCCCTCCCACACCCCTCCTACCACTCCACTTCATAACGATGGGTCATACAACAGTATGGACAACCTACCTTTCATGTTATCGCGTGATGGCTTTACATTTAGGCCGTAACTTCTCATCATCTCATCTTTAAACCGAGGAGCATTATGGGCCGCTCTATGAACAGGATAGCCCGTACCATCTGTTGCCTGACCGTGCACGTCCTTAATGAAGTTGAAGTTAGCAAACGGCATCGTTCCGCAGGCTCGATCGACCAGTCCAGCTGTAAACGGCATGGAACGACATCGCTGTGGTTGAGACTGTTTCTTGTTGGCTTCAAACTTGTCATCTGAGAGGATAGCCTCGATTGAGAACGATTTCAGCTTTGGTGATTTTGCTGAATTTTTGAGGGATGATTTTCTGACATGATGACGTATATCTGCTGTTCTCCATGCGACTCTCTGAGACGGGTTGTACCCCGGAAGACATACGGAGGAACGATAGGCGGGACATGGGTATGGTGAAACAGGGGCATATATGCCGGTAGGGGTAGATGGCAACACCATACAGAGGTAGTCGGGACTGGCAAACATCCTGTTACTCTATTTGTGGTAACGATCAGACCTACACACCAAATTGAGAAAGAGAAATTGAATATTTAAAATGAATCAACACTTAAAGGTCAACAGTATAGCCCTCGAATATGCTAGAAAATTCAAATAATGGTCACTCATGCTGAAACTTCAAAGGCATCAAGGCATTCTTTCTGAGGCATTTAATTGCCTATTATTGAACACTTTAATGTTTATATAACTAGAAGAGTCAACCTACCAACCCTTAAGTACTTTTGAAAACTTTAACTGAGTTTTAGCAGTCTAAATTGTGGGTCGATTCTGATGCCCTCTAAAGATAAGTGGTCATATATGGTCGGCCAATAACACCCTTTATATATACTATCATTGTAACCTGGTCATGGTGATACATATATATGATCTTCCGTTTCCTAAGCCTAGTCGGAACAATTTTTTGTCACCAAGATCCAAAACCCAGGAAAAGTAACTTGTAAACCATGTTTGAAATCTCAACGTGTAAAACGTGTGGACGGGGTGGGGGGGGGGGGGGTAAGTTAGAGTGAGGGGGTGTAATGGTTCGTGGACTAGGGGCAGCAAGGATGACTCGTATCATTATATTCTTCTAACTACTTAACACGAATAATCATATTCTACTTTTATTGAAACCTAGAATCAATAATTTTCAGTTCGTTTTGAAATGAAATATTACATTTAATAAATATATATATTTTTGGGGTATATTTGGTAAAATTTGTCCAATTGTGTTCCAATAAAAGCAAAATTGGAAAAATATTCTATTTTCACGTTGGTGTTTGTTATCTTTAACATGAAAATTGCCCCATTAATAAATACCCAATGGAAATTTTACCGTTTAAAGCTAACACGTGCAATATATTAGTATATCTATTTGTATATCTATATTTGTATATCTATTTGTATATCTATTTGTATATCTATTTGTAAATCTATTTGTATATCTATTTGTAAATCTATTTGTTCAACTTTTTGCAAAATGATACATTCAGTTTATTTTCTAACACAAATCACAAAATAAATGAACAAAGTGACATAAATCCGACGTTTATATTTTGCGCGTTATTAACCGAAAAAAAAATAATTTAAGTTGGAAAAGAGCCCGGATGTATAAAAAACAGTTTTAACATTGAATCCGAAATATCAGATATCTGGCATTGTGTAATTTTTTTCCGATTAATGGAATTCTTATTCCGATAACTGAAATATAATTTGAGATATCTGAATTAGAAATCCAGATATCTAACTGATACTTTCATATATCTGAAATACACATTGAGATGTATCGAATTCAATTTCAGATTTCTGAAATTGTAACTAACAAAAATAAATATATGTATAGACGAACAACGGAAAACCGAGTGGGAAATTATAAAACAATTGAAACTGAGGACAAAGAAATTTAAATAAAATTATGGATATCTGAAGTAATTTGAGATATCTCAAATTCCGGATTAAATTTTAGAAACGGCTGTATGTCATACGGATTCACAATAACGTAATATATTATATATTAAAAATTGATAGATTAAAACTTTAAATGAAGATAGCTCGCATTATTACATAGACTAACTTTCTACGCTTTGATTGAGGTATCATTGCGATACATGTAGGTCACGCATGAATTATTCTATTTACAAAACAAGACACTGTTTCCCTGTACTTTCAATTTCATACATTAACTTCTATAAATTGCCGTTATCTTAAAGCCGAAATAAACACAAGGAAAGAGAGAGACATAGAAAATCCAAGGGAATTAACTATGAAAGACAGTTTCTAAATATTGAGGGGAAAAACGGAGAATATAAAGTGTTCATTTTGCTTATCATTTTGATAATGAAAGACTTCCATAGTTGATTTATTCTTTATTAAAGCAACTTTATAAGGGCCAAATATATTAAATAATGAATTTTAGATTAACCTCCAATTAACGAAAGAGTGCTTTTAGTTGCAATCTTAATATTTCAGTTATACTCAGTAGGTTTTGGTAAATTGCCAACAAACTATATGCTTTAAATGAACGCATATGAAATAATAAATGTTATCAAAGGAATGGTAATATTATTACATTCTTATATCTTATATCTTATATTAGCCAAAATAGGATCCAGAAGTTACAATACTTGATCAGATAGAAAACTTGTTAACAACTTCAAAAAGTCAAAATCAACGATAATTTCTATAAACTTCAATAATAAACGTCACAAATTTTTTTTTTTAGAAACTTAGATAGGTCTAATCCTAATAATATTGTTATTAACTAGCAAAAACTCACGTTTACTTGATTGTGATATTCTGCAGGGCTGTGATATCTAATTCTAATTTCACGCTGGTATTCTCCGCTGTGTATGTAGGCCTATGACTGAAAAACAGTTTGTACTTCTCAAACTTCGGCTAATTTGGCTTTGGACCACTTTGGCAGTCTGACACTTCAGCTTATAGGTTTAGATTTTAAAATGAGAAATTCCCTTTGGTCTTTATCCCTTCATTAATTATCTTCCACTTGAGTTAGTGGCTTGCAACTGTTTTGCTTTATAAAGTTACACACGAACAACTTCTCACGGTATCTGTCAATTTCAAGCTTGGCCTAATGCATATTCATACGGATTCAACCAATACCAGTGTCGGTCACGCTTCATGAATATTAAAGACGCTTGAGCAAACACTTGTTGATTGCAAACTTATTATGGTGTGTTTGTGGTTCGGGCTTCAACGAATTAATGGAAGTATACTATAATGTTTTGTAGCTTACCGTGAACAGGGATGTGCCTATTAACACATCCCTGTTATGGACAGTGGGTTAGCCACAGTATGATCGGAAATGGCTTTTACTTGTACATAAAAATAAAGTCGGATGTAATCTCCCTAAAGAAGCATTTTGTATTTGAACTGGGTCTCTCGAGTCAGATTTGAAGTTATTGTTGTAATTGAAGAGAAATGTTATTACAAATTCTTTGATGTATAACTGACAATTAACTTAGCGCTGTGACCGTTTTCCTATTATATTTGTCAGGGAGCAAAATTGACTCTCAGTTAGCTGATAACAACCGAATCAATGACGTCATTGCGGTTGATGATTTGCCAAAGCACCGTGGTTTCTCTTTAAGCATGTTTTCTTCATAAACATGTGTTTTATAAAATTCATTTGCTGAATAGGAAGAAAATCAGAATATGCATTGCTTCAATTTTAAAAAATCAAATAAACAGATATTGCAACAACAATAACAACAACAATAAACAACAGCACAAAATAAACCTGGTGTTTTTTTGAGTCTCTAGGGGTTATCTTTGCTGTTAGATATAGGCAATACATCGTTCGAAACTGCCAACAAAGAACGTTTTCTTGGACGTTGGAGTGTCGATAATAAAATAAGTTTAATGCTCAACGAATGGACGATGCTCTGCAGAGCGGTTTGATCACAGTTGAAGAATTTTGACCAGATGTGACCATGATCTAGCATATTTGGGGCCAATGCAGCATATTTTTAAGCACGGTAGCTTTTTTGGCAAGTGTTCATATCATCTTTCTGACATTAATATCTCATCTGCAGGTGGCAGTGCATTATATTGAGTAACGATCACATGAAGAACCGTCACTCTCTCGAGTAATGTTAATTACATGCAAATACATTTGGCTCCCGTTAGTGTGTAAGAGACATGCAGCAGCCTCAACAACTTCTTCCAAAGGGTTTGAAAATCCAGCCAGCCAGCCAGCCAGCCAGAATCAGCTAAACGAAAAAAAAAAGAAAACAAACGATGTTGATGCGGTTTGACAGAGAATTAAAGAATTTACATATTGCTTGAAAGGGGATGGTTGCAAGACTTGATCATTAATACCGTACAGAATTTACTCTTGAGCGATGTACTATGCAATTACAGTGTTTGGCATCTTTATTGCGTTAACTGAATAAATTAATAACATCACGAGGACTCTCTGCTCTTGGCAAAAAAAGGTTTTTAGCGTATACATGCCCAAATGGCACTGCAGTGCCACGTGGAAATGCCATTGGGCCTCAACCACCATGTAATTTAGAGTACACTTTGTTGAATATTATGTTACATGTCTTGAATTGAAATGTCCCTTCATTTTTCTAATGATGTCCAGTTTTGACATTTCAGATGTCCCTCTGATGCCAACATCGCTACCAACGTGCTTGATGTATGGAAGGTTACCCGAATGACGTAATTAACGTCGCTACCAACATGTTCGATGTATGGAAGGTTACCCGAATGACGTAATTAACGTCGCTACCAACGTGTTTGATGTGGAAGGTTACCCGAATGACGTAATTAACGTCACTACCAACGTGCTTGATGTATGGAAGGTTACCCGAATGAAGTAATTCTGTGTAGATTCACTTGCATCCGCTTATAGAAAGCAGTTTCCTCCATATATCTTGTTATGTCCCGTCATTCAGAATGGCTTAAGACCTTCTTGTATTGTGTCTTATATAAGGTGATCGATAATTATGTACATGATGGTGATATTAATTATACGGAATTATATCAGAGTAGCCCAATATGCCTATAGCCAACAGATATTATTTTTACATCTCCCAAAAATCTGCTCTGACTCAACATCATCATTTTATCATTTCATATCATTTTAATCAGTTTCCTCAGGCAGTTTCAAGTTTGCGGACACAGCACAACGAATCAACCTTTCTTGTCAATATCTAAAATAACAACTTCAGGGTGGTATCCACAAATTACACATTTAAAGTGGTATGTCCTAACATAAAGAGGTTGAAAATGTAGAAAATTATTTATTACATTAGGCTGTGGTCTGACGTTAACACCCAACTGCTTACTTATGAGCCCTGAAAGACGCCCTAATGCAATAGAACGCCAATGCCCTTTCTCCTACCGATCAAATTATTTATAACGCAATCAAACAATAATTGTCGTTGAAATTATGAACAACTTCATTACGTTCCTGATGTCTAAATCGAAGTGGAAAACATGGAGACACCTTGCATTAAGCTGGCCGTCAGATGTTAGAAGCGTCGCCTTGTCCGATCATGATTTGGTGACTTGTGATAACAATGTCTATGGCAAGCCACATGTACAATAATTTGATAAACTGAGTTAATCGCCGTTAAACTAAGTTTTTCGATCGATAAACTGAGTCAATCGACTGGATAACCGTGTTTTTCGCGATAAACTCAGTTCATCGAGCGAAAAGCAGAGTTAACGGCGATACACTCGGTTTATCGAATTATTGCACATGTGGCGTGCCATATCCAATTCGATAAACTCGGTTTACCGAGCGATAAACTGAGTTTATCGATAAACTGAGTTTATCGATAAACAGAGATTAGCGATAAACTTAGTTTATTGAGCGAAAAACATAGTTCCCATTTGATAAACTCGGTTTATCGCCGATAATCTTAGTTTATCGAGGTAACCCTGCTTTTCGCTCGATAAACTGAGTTTATCGCGAAAAACACGGTTATCCATTTGATAAACTGAGTTTATCGATCGAAAAACAGAGTTTAACGGCGATAAACTCGGTTTATCGAATTATTGCACATATGGCTTGCCATAGATGTCCACAGGATGAGCAGTGTGTATCTGTTGGAACACATTGAAAAAGGATAACTACCAACTCTGTAAATGTATGTCTGCCAGCAGGATTTGGCAATGGGATGCTTTAAGGACGTTTGATGTAAGAGCACGTGGATGATATTTATAATATCATTGGCTGGAAGATAAATTACTCTCATCGTCAAAGTCTATCTATCTTGTTCTTTCATGCAGTCTTTATGGATTCAAGATCTATTTTTGCTTGTAACATGCACAATTGGATGTTTCTTCATTTCTGTCGTATGTTACAAGGCATCTTCCGAGTGGTGCAAAATAACATATGGGTATTGCGAAATATCAAAACAATGTTTGTATAATGGTTGCCAATATGCTGCATTGAAAGGGTATACTATAACAGAATCACCCGTCCGACAAACTTGTGTAAATCATTGATATTCTGCAATGGAGTTCCAGTAGATTGTGAACGCCACGATGAAGAATGAGACAGAGCTTTCGCTCACATAAAACGACTGGATTAATATCCCCGTGATAAAGAGGGGGCGATATCAAAATTCGTTTTGGTGGGAAGGAAAAGTTGTTATGTTCTATGCGGGTTTGGACTCAGAATCGAAAGTCAACGTGGCTACTGCGTGGACTGAAATATCTTTGGAAAACTATTCGCGTACACAGTCATTGGGGGTGCCGGGCATAGACAAATTTACGAAACGGCTTTTTTTTTGCAAGTTCAACGTTAAAAATAGACCCCGAGTAAGCGCTATAAAACCTCCACTTACTAGCACATAGTTGGCGTGATATGAAGTTAAGTATAAGTAAAATACTTAAGTGACGGTAAAGACTTATAAAGTGATAAATGTCGTTCCGTAAAGGATTAACGATATACGCGCTACCTGCGTTAGCTATGTAATTATGAACGATGATGGAAAACACATGATAACACGATAAGGAGGACAGAATACACCAAAGTAAACAATGAGGCGGAGAAACATGCTAAAATTCAAACGTATTAATAAGATACATGATTATTGCAGATAAAGATGGCTATACTACCTAACCTGTACGACTTACCATGTGTCTTCTAATTTGAAATTTATACTCCGACTTATTGTCAGTGATACAGGCTTATCTCTGTATTTAATATACAGAGACAAGTAAAACATTTGAAGAGACAAGTCATAACCTTAGTAATGCCAGATTAATTTCCACAAGTTGCCAACAAAGCCGTAGATGGAGATTCTCTAGCAACGGCTATAGTTGTCAAAGTAAAATAGCGACCTCTATTACGAAACTGGTTTTGCGCGATCTAATGTCATGAGGAATAATGACATAATGACGAGTTGTCTACACCGGCGAATACATGTAAGTTGATGCCACAAAGATACTACAAATGTAGCCGGAATATTTTCCACACGCTTACAAAAGTAAACAGCGACCTCTATTACGAAACTGGTATTGCGCGATCTAATTTCGAGAGAAATAATGACATCAATTATGTACATAATGATGAGCTGCCTACACCGGCGAATACATGTACGTTGAGGCCACAAAGATATGACAAATTTAGCCGGAAAATTGTCCACTAGCTGACAAAATTAAACAGCGACCTTAATTCTTAACTGTCTGGCTCGATCTGTCATCATGCCAAGTGAATTTGTAACTTGAATGATGGAACAGCTTGCACCGGGGGTTTGGCACTGAGATGATGTAGTCTGGCATCAGGGGGGACGCCAGCTGTAAGAAATCGGGGAATGGGTAAGAACCACAATTTCTATGGTAATAACCCATTTCGCATGGGGTTTCATTCCTACTTCTGTTCTTAAATATTTTGCAAAGAAAGTATTGTTTTCAAAAGGGAGATTGTACAATTTATGTTAACGGTGTAGCACTTAAATTCGGCAGAGGGGCTGTTAAAGAAATTGTAATGGTGGTAGAGGAGAGACTGAACTGTAGATACATATATAAACCCTAACAACCATACACAGAGACTTTGCAAGGTTGCTCTATATTGCTCATTGGATGACGCATTAACTGCCAGAAGTATTCGTAGTTGGGCCTGTATAGTTCTCATGATCAGGGTCATGCTTGTGAAAGATAAACGATTCAAAACCGCATGAGTACATTGTTTGCTAAACGGTCTGGCATTATGTTCTGAGTACCGTACTGTTTCCCTCGGACTGAAAGGTTATAGAGCGACCCCTATCTAGCAACACGAACTTCGATCTGAGTATAGTGTACTGTACTTATTGGCAGCAATGCAACATATAGCATGACAGGACTTTCTAAACAAGATGGTGAAGAGATCGCGGTAAGCGTTGGGCCGGGGGAGGTGGAGGGGGGGGGGGGTTAGGAGGAGAGGAGGTAGGGAAGGCATAGGGGAAGGGAGACGGATTCATGCTTGAGTAGGCTTGAGTATGTTTCGGAAGTACTGTTCTAATTTCAGAACACATTAATTAATTAATTAATTAATTAATTAATTAATTAATTAAAAAGTAAGTTGGTCTATATTGTCACGGCATAAAGACAGTACATGAATCAAATCACACAGATCTAACACAGACCAGACGAAACCACGGTCTTATTTGTTTGAATTCATTAGGCTGAATAAATAAGAATTTTAATGTTACATATTCAAACATGAGTTGAATCCCTGTCCAATTAAATATTTTATCCGTACGGATATACTCCTAAAATATATGTTGTGGGGTGTAGGGGGTGCATGTCGATCATGGGGTGCAATGACAAATAATTGTAAAGTGGTCCGAAACGGATTACCCTTCTTTAGGAGGCTTGTTTTTCTCCACCCCCCCCCCCTTCCCGCAGCGCACACCCGGCACTCATATCGATAAATTTTCATAATTATGTGTAATATTGTCACGAAGATAACTGAAAGACATATGAAAGGAATATTCTAGGTAGTTTTTAAGGTGATTGCTCAACATAAATCGTGGGGAAATTGTCCGCATCTTTAGGTATTAATAACCGCGTCCTCAAAGTACTTTATTCGAAGATATGAATCCTTAAATTTTGGTGATACTTTGTGTAGGCATCTGGCAACAGCAAAGTGAATGCATGTCATTGAGGCACTTGAGCTAAAAAAATATTTTGCTTTTCCAAATCATTCAATATTGCATTTATCAAGAGAGGTATAAAATATTTCTATCACAAAAGAAATTACTTTCATTTTGATGAAATTACTATACGTATAAAGTGTATTGACAGCTAATCAAGCATTTCAAATCATGTATCACATTTCAAGGATAAATCAACAAGAAAAAAATTGTTTTAGGTAAGAAGAGTCATTGAAGAACATCTACCATAACGGCACCATATACCAAAAAATAATCCACTTCTCGACGAAAGGTAGGGTATATCTTGTGAAAGAGCGTTACATTCAACCAATCATATCACGAGTTATGGGCAAGATAAGTTGAGATGGGAGGGAGGGGCGGGGGTGGGGGCGGGGGTGGGGGTGAACGAACAGCGTAAAACGTGTTTCTCTTTAAAATAAGGGTATTGTCTGCCACCGGTTAATCCCTTTAACGTCTTCAATTTTTTCCTCTTTGTTTTGGAAAAAGTTTCATTTTCATCATCGATAGAAGACACGAAGACACAGTGTGTACAAAGGTTAAACTTGAAGCTAGCAGGTGTGGTGTAGCAGATGTATACATGAAAAACAAAATGTTATTGTTTTTTTTTAGAACTCTCTAGTGTTGTTTCGGTCGACCTTGGGTTAAGTGTCGTATAGGGTTCCAACTTCAAGCTAATTTTATGAAATGTGACTTGAATGAATTTTGTGTATTTAAATTGAAATGAATCTAGTTTTGATGTGTCTATCCAGTACTCATGTCACAAATTAGATGCAAATATTGCCCCCCCCCCCCCACCTCCTCAAAGAAAGCTTTTCAATGTGCATCTATGACGTCACACCTGTTTGCATCAAGTTGAGTATTGAGCTTCTACAGCGCCATGTCATCAGAGAATTTGGGTATCTCGAAAAGACATTAGGAATGAAGTGCAATTTTGACATGGGCAGTCCTCACTTTAAAATGTCGAAATAAGTTCGCCTCTATATATTTTTTTTATCATGAATCATGTAACTTCCACACAAGGCTACACGCAAATCCTAAATATCGTTATTTCTACTCAATAAACCCTAAATTAAAAGGGGCTTTGAGTTATCATAAAAGAAGTCAGTCTGTTATTTTTTTATGCTTGAAACGGTTTAAGAAAAAAGGAAGTAAGAAAGAAATGAAGAATAATATCACTAAATGACCTAAGCTTATTATGCAGCATTTAGTTCCATTCGTTGTTATTCTTCATCCTAACGTGTCGTTACCCAAGACAGAACATCTTCCTCTCTCTCCCTTATAACGCTGACATCTGAAGTAAAAAAAAATATATATAATAACCACCTCCTCTCTCTCTCTCTCTCTTATCAATATATATAGAAACACAAGGCGAGACATAATTCCAGCTCGCGACTGCAGATTCTTCGTTCAATAACAACCACGCTCATATATTTGCTACAATAAATTGCATTGAAATTACAAGGAGAAGAGAACAGGGAGAGAGTGAGTGAAAGAGAGAGAGAAAAAGAGAAAGACAAACTCAGCTGGGAGTTTAATTAAGCATGTACTGGCGAGTAGATAGAAGGCTATGCATGTTTACTTCTTATGAACACCTGTGCGGCGAAGGCCGCGGTAGGTCTGTCACGAACAAAGAACAGAACAAAGAAAAACGGCTGATACTGCTGCATATAGATGGTATATGAACTACTGTCTGTTATATATATATAGTAATATATTTATCTACACTTGGGAAGGTATACAGTGTTGATTTAATGAATTGGCGTTCCATAAAGTTGATTTTAACTGCCTTCACGGCTATTGTTCAAGTCGTTACGAGTTATTATTTAGTAGTTTCTTTATATGTATATGTAGAAAGTGATAATTAATTTGGTAAATATTGACAAGTAAATATTTGACATTTGAAAATTGGAGGACAATATTTAAGACGATGGTTTGTTTAAATTGATCATGCATTTAACGAAGCTATATACGATTGTATGTGATATATATAGATATTTAAGTCCACGGTAATACACAGACGTTGTGTGCGCTGAATTGTATGGTAAGCGTGCGCCGATTGGGGCCAAAAATACAATGCTGGATTTTCAAAAGATACTGACTTGATAGTGATCCAAATTGTATGATCGTTAAACTATTCAACCACCGCTTTGTGATTCCACTAAGATATGTCCCATAGGAGGACGTAATCCCTAGAGTGGTGTGCGGGGAATTAGTGGACAATGAGCCACGCATTTTAGGGGGAAAGTATATACTTTTTAGGAGAATTATGATTATTTATAAATAATACGCGCTGTGATAAACATGTTCCATTGCTTTATATTTTTGCCTATCATATACAGAAAACGACGGACTGTGCAACATGTCCATACGTTGCCTAAGCAATTTTTTTTCATCTCACCACTTAGCCAAAACAAAAATAATGTAAATATGAATTAATTTATGAAATCAAAATTATTTTAAAAAAATTAAAAGAATTTTGAAGGTTCTTTCCAACCAGTAAATTATACTAAGTTTTAAACAACAGTGTCCATTCTTGATTTATGGTATTCAAGTAAAACTGTCTCTGACGAAGTTTCTGCAACGTATCTATATACTATTTGACTAACTATTATTTCAAAATATTATAACGATTTTTTTTCTACAATTTTTTTTTTAATAATCACCTCTCTGCTGCATTTCGATTTGTGGCAGTAAGCAGATCCTAGAAAAGAAACCTTTCCATAAAGTCTTTTTTGTAGGAAATTGTTTTCTTGATAGAATCGTATTTTTGAAACAATTCTTTTCTCTCATATATATTTACAATAAGTTAATCCATCTAGTTTAATTACTAAGATTAATCATATACCTATAAAGGGCACTTAAAAGTATCCGTTGATGTTGTCACTTAATTTTTTTTTATTCTCCCCCCCGAACAGCTGTTTCTCCGCATTCTGAAATATAAGAATATCACAAGACAAAAGGTTTTCTTGCGCTCGCTTTTCAATAAAAGTGAAAATTCCTCATAATGAGTCATGAAACTGCAGGCAATTTCGTCGAACATCTCCAACCCACGTCTAACGGTTAATTACAGGAAGCCATCTGGTTTGCAAGAAAGGTTAGTGCAAACACAAGTGGTTTGCCGCTACGATTGGTCTTGTTGGCTCTCTCTCTTATTTCTATCTTCTCTCGCTCTCTCTCTCTTTATGATAAGCGAATTGCCAGGCATTCTCGGGGCTGCGGCAAGCAATTTGGAGTTGTCACCTGTCGCGGAGGACGTAGCGAGGCCGCGCCAGATTATTTGACGTTTGTCAGGCGTAATTTGAGCGCAATTGCTATAGCATCGTTTTGGGAACATCTGGTTGCCTTTCAGTAGACAAGACTGTACGAATCGGGAATTCTTAGCGCAAAGATCCGGAGAATATAAGAACAGTGTAATATAGGTAGTTAAGAGAGAGAGACAAGGATTTGTGTTAGCCTATAAATCGTGGTGTGGGATTCTGCATAAATGGACGGACACTTGAGGTTAACTCTTATTTCTGCTTTGATTTGAAATAATACCTTTAGTAGAAAACCACCGATTTTATGCTATGACTGAAAACTTGGGATCATGATGATTAAATATATAGTGTGATTTTATACGGTATATTTGGCTCTGGTTTACTAACTGTATTATTACCTTGTGCGATATTTGCTGTGAAAAACAGAGTGAAATGCACTGAGACAAGCGGTTGCAGCTTTAAAGAAGGAACTGACATTTATCTTGACAAAAGTAGCCATCCCTAACTGAGATCAACAGGTATTTAATGGAACAATTTGATCAGTCAAGGACCACACCGCAGGAATGTCAAAGGTGAAGAAAAATTATCCATAATTTCTTGTTTTACTAACGCGGTCATTTTACACGAGTGACATATCATCAACGAATTACATCAGGGAATTGATAAGAAATAAATTATGGAAGCGTGGACTAGCGAACTCGTTGAACGTAAAGTCACCCCCAAGAGATCGATTAACCGTAAAAAACGTCGAAAGCAAAGAGATCCGAAACGGTTATCGTTTAAAATCAAATTTGATGGCACTTCAGATAAACCATCAGCGTGGTCTGAAAATACTACCAGCAACCGTCCTGAAGATACTTTACTAACCCAACCAACGACGACGACTGGCGAGAGTGACGTTGATTCTGGAATTGAAGGGACACTAGAGAAACATGTTGTGGATTTGGCACCTCGTAGTCCAGTTACAAATGGCCCGTCCAGTTTTATACAACCAAACTTATCGGATGACGAAAACCAGAGCGATACTGCTCTAGATCTTTCGAGAAACAGTGTCCGTGGAAAGTTAACTCAGTCTCAAGTTGTTAGTGAGAACAACGAAATTGATGATATTCACAGGGGCAGCGGGAACGGTAATTTGAAAACTGACAGTGGGATGAAACGTGCGGCTACATCGAAGTTAGCTTGGCAACACAAAATGTTTAAAGTTACCGATTCGCTATCTTACAACCGAAAACGACTTAGGACCGAGAGGTTGCAGCAGACACATTTATTACATTCCTCATCCTCTAGTGGAACGGTGGTTCCACAAATTGAGCCGGATAGAACCACTTTCGAACATACAGTTACCATGGCAACATCTGGCTTACATGTTAGACTAGGCTCACAGCCTATCATTACTCAGGCTATTGAAAAGCCATGCTTCGATGAAGAAATAAACAATAACGCTGCCGTACGCAGAACGTCCAAGAACAAGCCTGACACCTTTCAACAGCTTCCAAATGGACACAAGGGACTCAATCGGTCACGAAGAATCGTGGCGAATGCCCGTGAACGGAATCGTGTGCATACAATAAGTGCAGCATTCGAAGGCTTACGTCGAGCTGTGCCCTGTTATTCACATAATCAAAAGTTATCTAAGCTCGCCATCTTGAGAATCGCCTGCAGTTATATCTTAGCGCTGGCAAATTTAGCGGATCTTGATTACAGTCCAAGTCAGAACAAGCTGTCTTTCAGTGAATGTGTGGATCTTTGCACAATGACATTACAAGCGGAAGGCCGATCAAAGAGGAAAAAGGTGGGTATTGTTTCTTCCTTTTTTTCTTCTTTTTTTTTTGTTGCTATTCTTCTGTTCTTTGTCTTCCAATCTTTGAATTTCTTTCACATTAATTTGACAGGGACAGTTTCATATATATTTATTTGTAGTTCATATACATGTTATTTACCTCGTAAATCTCAAATGTACAGCCGTTTATATCATAGACTATTCCAAATCTTCCATAATCTTATAAAACTGGTGATTCTGTGGTCATTGTTTCATTAACCTCAGTAAACACAAGTTTGAATATCGTAATACAAAAAAGTTGAATCGTTAATCAACATATTCATCGGCATCAATCAGATTACACATAATGCGCCCTATGGCATAGCGGGGCAATTTCCAACACACGGTATACTGCCCTCGGAAGTTGAAAGTCGAAAGTTGTAAAGCTGAGGGTGCAACCTGCTGATTTATTCCCGAAGTCTTTAACATGGACACGGCATACTGGACAATGCAGTGCCTCGATCAGGAAACTTCAATGGGTAACAACTAACAAAAGTAACAAATTGTTCGTGACCTGCGTGACCTTGATTTGTTTGTAATGTACTTCGTCATGTTTATGTAGGATAACCATTATAGCCTGGCCACTCAAAGGAAACTGGTCACTGATGCTCAGATTTTAACCTGCAAATTGACTGAATCCCTCAACTAACATTTTGAATACCGTTTAGCAAGTTGTAACATGCTCAAGTTTGGGGCAGAATTGAGGACATTTTAAGAAATAGATCCAAGAAAGATGTCAAGAAAGAAAATGTTAGTTTCAATTTAGCTAGAGTGATATATATCATAT
>JAIPMN010007683.1:3121-15750 GCA_020650975.1 Apostichopus californicus
TTAATCAGAACGCGGAAGAAGGGACGAAGGGTGTGTGTGGGGGGGGGGGGGATGAGGTCGACGTCATGTTCCAATTAGGATTGAAGTTAAGACATTTGCCTCGCACCCTTAGTCACCGTCCCTTCCAACCCATTTGATACCGTATATGTCGTATCATTGTATACGTTCAACTTACCTTCCGGTACGACTTCGACCACTAGTTTTGTATATGCAAAGTTGCTGCACCCAGATGGATTGCCACATACCTGTGTACAAACTTCGGCGGTTACGCATGCTACCTCATTTGGGAACAGTACCCTGCTCACCATTCCTGGTATCACCAACATGAATATCGGCAGCGACTTGAGGAATCCAGCCAAAATGCAAGCTCCTTGGGCATGAAGTATATTTTTGGAGGCTAATGTTCTTTGGACGGTAACCTTTAAATAAAAGAACACACTGCACACATCATAGAATTATGAAAGTGATGCTTTGTATGGTAACGATTGTGTGGATGATAAATTTAGAGAAGAAGGTCTATAGTAGTGTGAACAAACAGGAGTGCTATATGATGTTTTCTATTTTCCGTTTAAGTTGCTTCTTTTGTGTGTGTCCGTGTCCTATATCGCAAAGAAAATTGAAAGGTGTTCAATTGCACAATTCGAAGTTCGAATTTTATGACAAGAATTACCCTTTAAAAGAAAAAATACGATAATTTGTGGTATGATTTGCTAAATTTAGAAAAGCTGGTAAAGATTACTATTGTATAATACAGCTTAGCCTCGAAAATAACAAATAATATGAAATATTTTAAATTCATACAGTTAAAGCGATTATTTCCTTCGTGGTGTTGTCTCATACATTATGTTTGAAAGTCAGCGTATGTTACGTTTCGATTCTAGCAGAAGAAGAGCAAAATAAGTTAAATAGACAGATTATAAATCCATTCTAATTGAAAAAAAAGCTTAATTGATACCACACCTGATCTGTGCACCAGTACCAGATGGCAGACACCGTCACACCGAAGACTGATCCCGGCCACGGTATATCAGCATTACTGGGATCACGGTACATTGTGAATGCGTCTTCCCTTGGGTAGCCACAAGTAGCGTTGGGATCAAGAATTGTTGAAGTGGGTATTGCGCATGCGTAAAATAAAGGCAATTCTCCCCACGGTACTGCTTGTAAGGCTAATTAAAATAGATAAAAGGGAATTCCTTAAAATTGATAATTTATAAAGTTTTGCAGCTTGTATATGATAACACAGTCACAGCAAGGAAGGGGATGAGCGGGAAGGGGAGGGAGGGGGGGGGGGGTATAGGGGTGCCTAAAATAAAAAGTCTAATTATACTTACACAAAATCATTAAGGTAAAACCTCCAACCAGTAAAAATAAACAGTGCAATACGTCAGTGTATATGACAGCAGAGAGTCCACCTATTAAAATGAAATAAACAAACAAAGACATATTAAGAAGAGGCTAAAATAAAATCTACACGAATAAAACATCAATTTCTGTTTCAGCGCCATCTTTCGTGGCTGTACCAACTCTATCGGATAATGCTCAACTTATCGAAATAAGATTTTCAACTTTGCTAAAAAAAGTGTTTGTTTCCTTCAAAATATTACCAACCATTCCAGCATCAAACAGTTACGAATACAAACGCATAAGTTTATTTTAGAAGAGGCGAAAACAACCATCATCACCATTAACCCATGTGACAGAGATCTTATGAGGAACAAATTCTCCTTCGATCCCCTCCCTACTCCCAAGGAAATAATACTGAGGGACTAATTTTGACTCATGACGATACCTTGTTTTTAACATTTCTTAACACACTGGACCGAAGACTTGAACAAGTCTAAACATAACATCACAAAGCAACATGTAAAAGTCTTTTTTACTCACATATGTCTTTTTTACTCATATAGGTCTTACAAATATATTAATGTCAGTAATTGTCAAATTAAACTTAGGCTACAATGGCACTGAAGCACAGCCTAACACGTTATGACTAAATGCGTTGCTAGGGACTAGTCTGACACCTGTTTGTTGTTCTGACGGGTTGCAATGGTATATGTTTGTAAGTTGTATATACGGTAAATTTCACAGCACTTTCGAGATATACGCTAAGTTAGGAACATACCTAACCCATGAGGTTATAGAGCCCCATGCTAGTCTTTGTGTGTGATGTGTTTTTATTGGCATTATGAGAAGATTTGGATGGAAATTCACACAAACGGTTGAATTTCTGGACCGAAAAGGAGAATATTTCTATAATTCAGAATTTGGTTTTATTCAACTAAATAATTCACACCAATCAATTGTACATTTTGGTTCAGTCATGTTACGTCGTAGCCTGAACCATGGCGACGCCGCGACGAAAGCATAGTAATAAGAGATCCAGGCTCCCTCACCGGTGATAGTGTACACTGCTGTAAGTAGTAAAAGTGCCACAGTAGATATATAAAGATTCCACCCTAACGTCTGCTGTATAAACAGTGCGCCTGCGTACATTTCAACCTGCGATAGACAAATATATTGATGGCAGAAGGTTATGGTGCATACGTCTTTGTGCATATGTAAGTTCTGTAGAAACGCATAGGCCTATACGTTCACACTTCATTGGGGAATTTGGGAACGAATCCCTGTGTGATACAATGCATAACATAATACAATATACAGTAACATATTAAAGAAAACATCGCTAAACACACAAAATAACCAAGGTCATCAAGAACAAGTTCGTTTGTAAGGTGAAACGTTTACATAGTTGAATTTAAGTGTGATATTTCATTTGAAATGGTGAGATATACAGGCTAAGTGAGAACTTCTTAAGTTCACACAACAATAGCTACTTTTTTGTACCGCCTGTATGTTCAGGGAGTTAACATTTAGAGTCGACAAACGATTTATTCTTTATTTCGCCTTTTATTTTGGAGCTTTACTTAATAGAGTCGATCACTATATTGGCACTTTCTAAGACACCTAATGAACAAAAGGAAAAAAGAAATTTCTGAATAATTACGCCATTGCTTTTGATCTGTAAGTTTTCTCAGGTAAAAACCTGACTGTGATGACGGAATAAGGCAGAACAGTTGCAATGACTTATACCTGTAATATCTGGATTATTTGCCCCTTGAGCACCGTTATCGGTGGATATATCTGCGCTTTATAAATCCTCATTATTATTATAATTATTATCATCATCATCATCATCCTCATCCTCCTCCTCCTCCTCCTCCTCCTCCTCCTCCTCCTCCTCCTCATCATCATCATCATCATCATCATCATCATCATCATCATCATCATCATCATCATCATCATCATCATCATCATCATTTTTATTTTTATTATTAATATTTGAACATCTTTTATCTGGATCCTGTGTTTGTTGGGGGGGGGGTATGGGGTTTACACCTACTCCTTTCAAACTAACACCAAAGGTTCAGAAGTATAGTTACTAGTACAACATTGCTAGCGGACCCGATGGAGTGTGCTCTAATAGACCCTCTACACATAGGCGCAGGAGGCGGGGGGCTGGGGCTGCATCCCCCCCCCCCAACCAAATATTTTTTTGAAAGTTCGGGCAATTTTTCGGGCACCTACTGAAAAGAAAAATAAATTGCAATGTGTTTTTGAATGGTTAAACTTATATTATTATTATTGTAACGACTTGCCCCAAAATTATAACTAATATGGAAAGGTAATAACACGGCAAATGATTGTTTGTAATTGGCATGCGATGTAATAACCGATGCATGCCTATATGATATGTACATTAAAAGTTTAATTATATTTTTCGGGCAAGTCGTTACAGCCCCCCCCCCCCCCAATCAAATTGGGCTCCTACGCCTATGCCTCTACATGCATATGGGGGCTTCAACGATCCCACGCCCACACCCTTCCGTTATAAAATCCCGGCTCCACGCCTGTATATGCTCGCGCAGGAGCAGAAGAACTTGACACACACGAAGGTAAATATTATTGAACATCTTTTATCTGGATCCTATGACCAATTACATTACATAAATATGATGTAGATATTAGTCAATTGCGACAGTAAACATGGCGTTTGAAACTTCTTCTTTTGGGGGTTGGGATGCGGGTGGGGTGGGTGGGGTGGTGGTTGTTTTGCGTGATATCCGTACAACCTACTGTCGTGATGTGTGTAACTGTATTCACATTCGTTTGAGCAAGGAGATGGAAGGACCAGAAAGCCTCCGAATGGGAACTTCCTATCTATCTATATATCACGAAAATAACTGCTTGCACTGCCGAAGACGTTTAAAGAACGCACGTATTATTTATTTATACTGATATAAAGTTTCCATTCGACGTCTCAAAAATGTTGGTTACATGCCAAACTTACATATAAGGAGTAGAACCCCTGTGACAAATCTTACGCGGTATACGGATTAATCATGTCACACATCTGGAGTCTATGCATGCTAAGTTCTTCAATGCCGCCCTCACTATTTCCCCGCTGAAAAAGGGGGGAGGGCATTTCATACTGTAGTTTTGATTAATAATAAGGAGGAAAACATGCATGGATTGACAACAACAAGACTCTGATGTGCAACTTATAAGACTTACTGAGCCAATATGTTATGCCTCTCGCAGGGATTCATTATCCTGTATAGTAGGCAGTACATATCGCGCAGACTCGGTCTGACGTCATCATGAGTTCCTGCAGGCTTCAGAAAACAATTAAATGTACTAACATTATTTCGAAAAAGACTTACAGATATTTTGGTCAGCACTGATGTTACCAGCGTAAAACAAGCAAAATAAACTCGGAGTCTTTGTCCACCAAATCGCTTCCTCAGATATTCAGGTGTTGTGTAAACCTATAAAGAGATGTAAAATAAGAAAAAATGACGACTTTGAGGAAAAAACGCAGAAATACGGTGTTCGTGAAATACGCTGAAATATAATGGGCAAATACGCAGAAAAATGAGCGGGAAATATTCAGAATCTGGCTAAATACACAGAAGGCTGTGAAGGGTATCGGATTTCATTTCATTTTATTTTATTTTATTTCATTTCCACAACAACATAATATACATATACACCATGCATAGTACTAGTGAAAGGCAGTGCTTTGATAAGCCTCGTTGCTTAACGAAATGGAACACTCCTTTAATGGGAAGGAAGATAAATTAAGGAAGCAAGAACAAGTACAAGTACAAAAAAATGTCTGGTTACTTCTGTATACAAACATAAACAGAATGCATGAACACAAATACTATGGGGTGTTACATAACCAACAATAACGCTTATCGGGGTAGAATAATCAATAATAAACTGCAACCCTATCTTACTGAAGTAACAAAGTGAACTCATAATCCATGATGCTGTGCTTTACGGCTTTAAAACGTGAGGTAAATGGAAGGTATTGTGTACTAAACCAGGAGAAAATTCCAGACATTTATAGCATGGTCTCGTTTAAAGCAGTGGCATAATATAGTTAAGCTTAGCAACACTGTAGAGCATATATAGTATAGGCTGTTAGATTTGAGTTGTGGTTTCTTTATGCCATCTGTGTTTCCACCAAATTATTCAAGAAAAAGGAGAAATTGTCAGCTATGGTCAAATGTTCGAATTCTTATAATTAATGCTTCTTTCATACGATATCGTTCCTCACTAAGACTATTTATCATCTCAGTAATTTCACCACATCAGAATTTCCAAATTTAAGAGACAATAAAGCAGGTTTAATCACATACCAAACTATCGTATATTTTGTTAAAAGAGAAGACTACAGATTCTATTTTGGTTTTATTTCTCACCTGAGCTGAGAGATAAACTGGTAGAAACACCCATCCAAGCAGAAAGAGAACAAACATACCCTGTTATAAAAGAACACACAAAAACAAAACAGAAATAGATCAACTTTCCTATCCTGGCTTGGTAGAGATAGAGGGAGTACTTTACATATAAGATCTTCGAAAGCAGTTTGTTTAAATGTATGTATCAGAAGGCCTATATATTTTTGTATGGAACTAACACAATAACACGGAGTACCAAATTAAAAATGTCCCAATTGCCTAAATCATTTGACATATACTATTTTACTCCATCAAAATAAATATAAGGCCTATACTCACTCAAAATCGACATATTCTAAAAAACCTTACTCTTTAGTAAAATATTACAGGTCCCCGCTCCCCCTTCACCCCCCCCCCACCCCCACCACCCCCCATGGATTAAACATGAACATTATACAGAGACGCTATATCCAACTGCTGGCTTTGGCCACCCTTGGCACTTTGCCAATTTTTTCTAGGATCACTTACGTTTAATTCAAACGCTCCTACAGCAATACCTCCAGTAGCTCCCATTCCAGCTAAGCCGATGAAATGACCGCAGCCGACATTACTAACGAATAATGAGATCCCTATAGGCATCCATACCATCTTACTTCCGGCGAGGAAGTAACCTCTGACCGTACTTCGGTCAGATTGGAAAGAACACTGGAAGAAGGTAAGGCAACCCAAACGAAAATAGTTATTATATATCTTTCTCTTCTAAGAGGAGGCAAAGTGTAGTTTTGAATTTCATTATCTTATACATATGAAACGTTTCTAAATGAGTAATTCCAACGTGATAATGTAAAACTGCAAACTGGAAAGTTAAGACTTCAGATTCCCCTCTCTTTCAGATATTTTCATTTTGAGAATAAGACGTTGGTGCAAACAATACTAGTGGTATAGGTAATGTTTTATTATTGTAGCAGAAAAAGGGCAAATGCCACTATTAGTCACAAAAACAATCATAATAAAGAAGGCAACGAATAAACCAAAACATTACAAATTTCACTCCCTAGTTGTTAAGTGATACCACGTTTAGACTTGTTCAAGTGGTCTGAATTGCATATGAAATACTATATTAAACCTATGCTATCTCTCCAACGAAGGGAGATTGCGATCAAATATTTTAGGCGACGGTGGGTGGGTGGGGGGGGGGGGAACATACAAAATAAAAGTTTACATACCGACAACACATGTTTTAAAACCAATAAATTCTAACAATCTTAAGAACCAAGCGATTCACCACAATTCACTATTCTTAACACTGCTTTTACTTTCGACCTTAATCACTAGTGTACTCAAACGGTTAAGACTCCAAAAGCACTTTCCCGGAAGTGCTGCTCATCAACCTGTCAAATACTTCACAGGAACCCATAGAAAGCCGAAATGCACTTGAAAAAATAAAATACATCACCGTATGAAGAAATAACAGTGACTACTCTTAACCCCCACCCCACCAACGCCCTATTCCCCCTTTCTTCTATAACGGTACGGCTCTTATTTTAAAGTCTCAATAAATACAGACAACTCAACAGGAATCCACCATTTCGATTATCTGTTCCACACAACCAAATAAAAACATTCTTAAAATTCAAAACGGGTTGTTCCCCTTCTGACAAGTTTGGCCCTTTCCCCCCTTTGAAGGGTCGTACTCATATTTGTATTGTAAATAACAATGACGTTATGACTGCAACTTATTTTGTATATTAATAAAAAAGAACATATTTTACAGTATGTATGTACTCACCCATACACCGACTGCTAATACGGAAATAAAGTAAAGAACAAGAGTAAAGACATCAACACCATTAAAAATGTCGTACGAAGAGGACATTATCAAGACATCGATGAGAAGAGCTTTATCAACACGACTCCGCAGAAATATCCAAAATTATCTGTTCTCCAAGAGGAAGTTCTTCCTAGTCTTCTCTTCACTGTCTCTCTACTTGAATTCGGCAGAATTCACCAAATTATGTTGCGGAAAGGAAACAAATATGTTCGTCGTGTAGAAAGTTTTTGCTCGCATATAAAGTGGCTAATGTATTTCTTCAAATGAAATATACAACAATTGTTTACTTAATAACGTCTTGTTAATTTGTGTTATTGATCATCGCTTAATAGTCTCCTAGAGTACAAAGGTCTCTTTAATAACTTTTCAAATTGGTTCTCATTTTTTATTCCAGCGATCATTTACGTAGTGAGTTGTGTATCCGAGACAGCTGTATTGACATCGAATAGGTAACTAATAATGGGCAAAGTTCAGTCATTTTCACTCTTCTCCTAATGCCTCTTCTTGTTCTTAAAGGTGTTAAATTAGCTCATGACGTCATCGTTTATATGGTATCCATGAACGCTATACGCTACAATAGTCTCAATGACTCTTTTTGTACTGTATGAGATGTTAATATATATATAGAGAGATATATAGATATATATATATATATAGATATATATTAATATATATATATTAATATATATATATATATACACGTCTGCTAGGGGTCCTTGATGAGCCTCACGGGGAGGGGGGGGGGTGTTGCTGAAATGTAACACTGAAGCAGAGAACAACTCTATAGAGGCAATCAACTGGTAATTGTGGATTGGACATCATTCGTTTCTTTACCCTACGGTAATGTTCCTGCACGATGGAGTTTGTTGTATACTCATTGTACATTGGTACCATGTGTACCGTGTTTCTAACTTCAGGTAAATAGCCGTAAAACATTCTTCAAATTACCATTTACATGCATTAGATTGCAAAAACAAACTTATTCTGTAAACTGCATGACATATGTAAAACCTCTGTAGAAAAAAATCACAGAATTTTACATGTAAATATAAAAAACTGACATTTTCTGCAAAATCTTACAGGATTTTCCTGTACATTTTAAAATACTACTTTTTTTCTTTGGTAAACCACTTACTTTACATGAAACGTCTGTTTTAATAACATGTAAATAATTGTGATAAAACGACTTTTTCAAGTTGAAAATTCTACAGGAATTAACTGTAAATTTACATTTTGTTTTAACAGTGTAGCGGGTGTATCACATCCATGGATCAAAGCAAGGTTGAACGTGGTAATGGAGAGAACCAATTTTGTTGAGAGTTAAAATTCGCAAACTGGTTCCAGTAATGAACAATTCAGTGTCTCTGCTCCTTTTCCGTATTGTTTCAGTTTGTTAACAAAGAAAAGGAAAACAGTAGATGCGTTGTTTTATAAGAATGAGTGGAGCGGGATTGAAGAGACTATTATGGCAGTGAACATTCAGTCGTACAGGTTTCAATGATAAGGGATACGTAAAAACAACAACTCAAGCAGAATACCGAAATGTTATATATTGAAAGTATTATTGAAAGTACTAAAAACCAAGAAGTACCGTACAGATTAGCAAGAGAGTAAAGTATAGCAGTAGAGACCAACACTGAGTAAATGGACAGAAACGACCTTACAGAAATAGAAGCCTGGAGTTTCCATGTCAGCTAATTTTATATCCAGCAACCATACCACAATAATAATTAAAACAAAACACACGTGGATGAAAATAAAGTAAAACAATGAGTCTTCACCAGACGACTCTGAATTCATGCTACCCCAAAAATACCAGCAAGGATGAATTTAAATTGGCTTGTTTTGTGACTTACCCCCCCCCCCCTCTCCCCCTCCCCCACCCCTGGTCAGTTAGTTTATGGATGTCACCTATCAGATAATCATGAACAGTTAGTAGAGTGGACTGATTGCATGTGATATTCCATATATACAAATCTATGATCAGTAATAAACGTTGTTGTTGCTTGATTTTTGCCCTTTTTGCGTTCCATATAAAACTTGTTTGAAGATTTGTGGATAGTACCGATTTTTACGGGAGGTAATAAGCATACAGAAAACATCCCATAAATTAGCTATACCTTTCTCACCACGTGTTCTACGTAAGGTATAACACGGATTAAGTAACTTGATAATGTTAAAAAACAAAAATTCTCTTAGCTCCAAAAATTTTGTCGGTTATACTGTAATGATTCAAAAGTGAAAGGATGCAATAAATTCGGGTTCTGAACCAGAATGGCTTTCTGTCACCGAGATCGAAAGCACGTGGATGCTAGAACCAGGGAGCCACAACAACTCCCTGGTAGAACCATACTGTCTGATGTGATAGCAAAATCAAACAGACCAAAGGTTAGATTATTGTCTGTACGTAGTTGAACTACTCGAAACCTATACTGAGAAATAAGGGAGGTTTATACCATTGGCGTGCACAGGATTTCCAAAAAAAGGGGGTGGTTGGTTTATAAATTTCCCCAGACTGACTTTAAGTAGGGGTATGAGCCCTCGCTGGGTGCTTCTTTATGTATCTTGTTCACCACATCCTTACAAATGGGTAATGATGACCATGACATAACGAGTATGGGAGCCATTATAGTTTGCACCTGCCATGTGCAACTAATCTGTTTAACTTTAACGTGGAGTATAGGGAGGAACCGACTTCTCATAAAGTGCGTAATCATAATTGCCGTTGTCATGGTAATTCATGGTCGCCATATCGTGCTGCTGAACACTATGTTCGTCATCTCTGGAGGCAGAGGTACACTTCAAACATCCACAGCAACATGCTATGCAAGTGATAAACACCACAAGTAGAATAACCGCGATAAAGGCGATACTGATGACGGTGTAAACCAGGTATTCGGTAAATAACTTGTCGATATCAAACGACGATGATTGAGATACGGTTGATGTTTCCACCTCGTTCGAACCTGTGAAACAAGAAAATGAATAATTTCAAGATAAATCATAGTAAAAAAAAATTAATAGCTATAATAATCTGTGCAGTTTATTTCTCTCTTTAAGAACAAAAACCAAGTGTGTGTGGGGGGGGGGGGGGCAAGAGTTAACAGCTCTATATCGGTCGAAGAGCATATCCTCCATTAACTATGCAGATTTAATTTCATTAATTACAATTAATTAATTAACCATTTATACGGCACTTATATACTTCTGTTGTATTCTGGATATTACTCTCAACAAGTGTGACATTGTTCAACACTTATTGATAACCAAGGAACGCGACCTAAAAGGATGACTAAAAGGATGACATTTTTATATGTTGTTGACCGCTATTGAAAGTAAACTAATTAGCAGCCTCATATAGCAAATAGATAAACAAGAGGCAAGACTATTTGCACTTAAATATATATGAGATCATCTACAACGATCATAAACTGAAAGACATTTCAACAACACGGGAAGTCCAAGGGACACGAAATGTTACAATCAACCAACTTGAACAATACACACGAAGACACGGCATATGTATCACCGGTGTCAGTTCAGCTGTAGGGTAGAGGACACAAACCAAATAGTAAAGAAACTGGCAGCAGAAATGATGATGATGATAATAATAATAATCAGCAGTTATTTTTACGACGCTTATGCGACCAAAAATGTGGAAGCATTTCGCAAGGGCTTATGGATTACAACTTACACGCTGGGTGGCTTCCAATTCAACATTTCAACTCAAATTTGGAATCTTTTATATTTAAAAGGTCATTTCAGATGAGAAAACCGTAGATTGCTCTTGGATGAAAACCCCACCTATATATGACCCGGCCGGGTATCGAACCCCGGAACCTCCCGATGCCCTAAGCCCCCAAATGCCACCGCCTTTATCCACTCGGCCACAGCCCTGGTATTCTATCTGTCACTATCACTAACACATAACTTAACAATAATTCCCACCGATTAGAATGGTAAAAACCCGAGTTGAAACGAGGTGGAACGACAAAGTGAGGGCGCCGTGACAGGCTCAGAAAAAGTTGCATACGCAGCTGGCTTCTGAAACTGCAAATGTACAGAGACTATATGAATCTTGAAGTTTCAACGTCCAGTCATGTACGTAGGTATCGTTCTCTTGGCAAGTAATGCCAATATTGTAGCGCGCACGAGCAATACAATAATTAGAACAGACCTTACTCGTCCCGTGAGTGACACTGCCGAGTCTCCTAATATTGAGCTAGATGAGGTTAAAGTTAGAATTACGATCAGTATCGGTTATTTACAGGCGATCATCTGAGCAACAAGTCGAGTCATTTCCTTGCAAGCATGTGTAACTAAGAAACTGTGACTTATGAAAACAAGTGTTGCATTCTTGTTGTCTTACGAGGCAATATTTAGCAAAACATTTATGGTTGGTCAATCTCCATTGTTGAAATGTGTTTTGGTTATTGGAAAACAGATTGACATTGATGTTCTTTTCTCTTTATTAAGCCACGCAGTCGAACAATTAATTTATTAATCTAATCTAAAGTTCCCTAACTGTTGTTACAAAGTCTATCACTTTCAAATTCTCTTCTTAAACCAAAACTTACTTGCAGTCGTTAGCTGCGAGAGAATCACATTAAAGGAACAATGAACGGCATTGTTACCCTCGTCCAAGAACAAGTAGGTAACAATTGTTGTACCCCAAGAGAAAACTGATCCAGGCTTGTGCGAACGCACATGAAAGGGTACATCAACCGGTGTTTGTCCGTTGATAGAACTGACCGCGGTCGGTTCCTGCCAAAAGACAGCCAATGGTCCACTTGTAGTCTTCTTAATGTCTTCAGGACAATTTGAGATCACCGGTGGATCTTGAGTAAACCGGGAGAGAGAGAGAGAGACATCATTACCAGGAAGGAATCGTCAAAAGTGAGACGTAAATTTTGAATAGCTCATCACATTGCATATGTATGTTTTTTGTAAGAACCTGGAGGTATAATATATAGGTTCATTTCATTTCTTAGAAAATTATATTATGCATTTGTGTAAGCAGAAAGCACATTAACCGTAGTTCAACCTCC
>JAIPMN010007686.1:0-10474 GCA_020650975.1 Apostichopus californicus
ACATTACAGGCAAAAACTAGGGGGGGTTGATTGTGTGGGCCAACCCCCCCTCTTCAAAAAGTGGGGGGGTTAAAACCCCCCCAACCCCCCCTGTTTCTCCGCCCATGATTATACTCGATACCTTCCCCACCCTTCTTTTTTAATGCTGTGGTGTTGGCTAACAGAACTTAAATTCGGATTTGGTGTCGATCTTGTTTCATGGACACAGAATCTACTTTTCCAAAAAATGAGTCGCTTTATTACATTCCTCATGGAAAAGAGTGGAACTGGAAAATTCTCATGAACCATACCCTCCAGATAATGGCAGTTTGGTACCAGATAGAGGTGGGATTTTACCTAGACATATTTTGCTCATGGTGTGGAATACTTTTTACAGAAAAGTCAATCATGATAGAATTTGGGCACGTTAACCAAACAATTTGATCGACTCACCACCCCTGTCACTTAAAATGATACTAGTTACATAATCATGAAGATTTTATGTCAGTGACCATCACGAATCCCATGGCAAAGAAATATATACTTGGATCATGTTCACGGAGGGTGAGTCATTTGGGAACTTTACGACTACCACGGTAGTGACGGTACTGTGTTATGTGAATTTAGTTTTCCACAATGAAACACCAGCGACGAGACAAGAAACGTAAAGTCACGTAACATGTCGTATTTTGACATAATATCACAACAATTTGGCTTACATCGGCCTTCTTTATAGCCGACATTCACATTGACAAATGGGCACCAGAAATTTGGAGCAGCAATGCTGTGATTGTCTGCTAGCTTCAGCTTAGACTATAGACCGGGGAAGAAGAGATCATTTGTTGGAAATGTGAAACCGGAAATACAGACTCGTACAAGGTTAAAAATTGTGTAAAGGTAAGAAGGCCTGACGTTTCGATCCTAGCAGGATCTTCTTCAGAGGCCTCTGAAGATCCTGCTAGGATCGAAACGTTAGGCCCTCTTACTTTTACACATTCTGTTACACAGGCTCTTTAGTTGAAAAACAGTTTGCTAACAGGTTGGTTTAATTTTGAAGGTTAAAAATTAGCAGGTTCTACAGTATACTATAGAGAAAAGATCGATGTAAAGATCTAACAAAATCGACATTTAAAGACACTGAAAGGACTCGAACTTACTGCTCAAATAGAGCAAAGGTTTCTGCTTGATTAAAGTTATTTTTGAAATCCTTCTTCTCCATCATTCCACATTTATTTTCAGTAACCCTGCTTGCTCCTTTTTGTAATTCCAAGATGTTGAAAAATAATGGCATATAGCCTCTCTGAAATGTATAACTAGCTGCCAAAGGACTTGGAAGATTACTCTACCCACCCATCGTTGCATCGAGGTCCTATTAAGACCTGAGTTAATTCTTCAGTGAAGTGAAAACAAAGATATATATTTTGTCGTGCCGTCTAAAAGCTTTAAATGCAAACTGTACTTATGATTTTCAAAACATGTTCACGTGATAAGAAATATAGAATGTTATATTTATAATGAAAAGTCGCCATAATAGCTCCCTGTAAATAAAGGACTCGAAGATCGGTGACTAACAACTGACCATTATTGAACAGTAAGTGAGTGAGACCAGGGAGTTGTTATGGAAACAACTCCCTGGTGAGTGGTGAGACACCCCGCGTTACCTTACAAGGCTTACATGATTGTTTCCTCGTAAGTTATATCGATTGATTTGAAAAACAATGCTTGTCAATTTCAGACATATCTCTCATGCTTTCGCTGATATAAATTGCCTGATTTTATCCGTATTAATAGGCTTTTTTCAAGGAAAGTCATCCCTAATGATATTAATATTCGCCAACAGAATGTATGTTGTAGCCAGCCTGAGAACCACCGAGTAAGCGGCCCCATGAACCGGAAACGTGACGTCATGTATTTCACTTGTTTCCGTACCAAACACTGATCTGTTAGTGTACACAACCAAATAGCAAGAGTGCTATTATGTATCTTTCCCGTTAATTATCTTTGGCTCAGGTAGTGAAAAAAAACCACACAGACAGAGGCACATGTCCCGTTGTGTCAATGTGAGGTAAGTAATGACCTTCTTAAATAAAATCTTTACCAATGTCCGATTCTTTGTCTACTTAGTATATCTTATTCGTATCAGTTAATTATTTTCAGTAGCTTCCATTGAAATACGAATAAGTGTATCCGTATGCGCTTTGTAGTTGAACAGTAGGGTGCAGAAACTGGTAGTGGTAGCATACCTTTGGCCTGTAACGTTAGGGATAAGGTAGGCCTAGTTCCACGAAAAGGAAAGGTGGCAACTTAGGCTAAGTTAGGCATAGGCCTATAGTAGTATTTTGCTTGTGATTGAGTAACGCTTACACAAAATATTTAGCCTATTGAATTATCAATAACGGCCAAGCGATTGACGTACTTTGTGGTGCTTTTCATTGTACAGAGATGAAACAAACTTCAAATAGGCTAATGTCCGAATATAGGCTTAGTATCAGTTAAGGTGGGGCTTATTCGCAGGGCAGCCCTGCGAATAGCCAGACACAAACATCTTATTCACAGGGCAGCCCTGCGAATAGCCGGACACAAGCATCTTATTCACAGGGCAGCCCTGCAAACAGCCGAACACAGACACCTTATTTGCAGGGCAGCCCTGCGAATAGCCAGACATACACCTTATTCACAGGGCAGCCCTGCGAATAGCCGGACACAAGCATGTTATTTGCAGGGCTGCCCTGCGAATAGCCAGACACAGCTCAGTAACTTTTGGGGCTATTCAAATTTGTTTTTTGGGCACCAGCTGGCTTTTGAAGAGTCTTAATTGGGAGCCCCTATAGCTGGCTTTTGAAGAGTCTTAATTGGGAGCCCCTATATTTTGGGGAATTTATTGGCCTTTGGGAGTCCTATCTTAATGCTGCTAGGATTGGTTTTGGGAGCCTAGGGCCTTAAGAATGAACCAGTCTAGCATTAGTACCGCCAACATAAAAAAATGTCATCCCTCATTTTCACCTTTGTTTTTGCAGAGTGACTGCTCATTTGCATGTAAAGGTGTGGGGGGGGGTGGGGGAGTGTCACACCCTTGACCATATTGGCTTTAAGGCAATGTCGGCTTTTGGGGAATCCCAAGGTAAGCTCCCTTTTAATAAGCTTTTAAAATTGAACTGCTGGGTTCCAAAAATTAGCTTATGAAGTGGCTAAGATTATTTGGGCCCAAAAGGTTGACTTTTTCAAGGCCCCTAAACTGACTGGTATCAATAGCAAAACCGGCCTTTCAAGCCCCTTTAATATGGCTTAAGTAGAACCTATCTTTAATGACGTTATGGGGCCATAAAGATTGGCATAATTGAGGACCCCAAATTTGACTTTTCAGAAGCCCTTTTTGCATCTCATAAATCTGGGACCCTTAACATATCATATTTGATGTCCCTGAAATTGGCTTTTGCCTCATACACATTTTGAAATTGATATCAGTATGGGGACCCGAGAAATTTCTTGGGGCCCACTGTTAACCTTTCATATTCTTAATCACTAGCTGCCTACACCTAACGTTAGCATGCCTAGGCAGTGGCAAACCATTGGTTAGTCCATTTAGCCTAGCCCAACAGTAACGCTTGCGACATGTACTTTAGGCTAGGCTACCTATGTTAGAACTTACAGACTTAGGGCCGAAGGCCCCTAGGGCTGAATCGTAAATTTAATGTGCAAATGCAATTAAGTTCTTCTTATGTCAGTTGGTTCATAAACAATATTTTTCTTATAATTCATGACATTGAAAATGTAGCAGGAACATTTCTCCATAAAAAAAACCGGCAAAGATGGTGAATCTGATTAAAGAAATGAAAGAACTTCGGGTTTGCGCGCCGTTAAGGTGCAGAGGTCAAATGAATGAAGTCACATAAAAAATGATGTCATTGAAAGCCAATAATAAACCTATTTTCAAAATCGACACAGCCCTGCGAATAAGGTGTCTGTGTATGTTATTCGCCGGGCTGCCCTGCGAATAATCACTTCGTTCTGATAATGTGGCTTGCTACATCATTCATACATGTACTGTATTACACTGTAGACTAGTGCTAAGTGGATCTTTCCAATCTTCCGGTTGCATCATCAGACTATTCTGGATAACACTAAAACAGGGCCTTGAGTCAGTTGTTCAACAACCATCTTTTATGTTGAGGGAAGAAGCAAATGCAAGTAGGCCCTAAGTGAGAATTCCTGTTAACGTTTAAAGTAATACTAATAGGCCAAAGTCCCAAGTTAAGTACTCTGAGTAGGGAGATGACTACATAGACTCAATAGCTAGTAAAGATCGAAGCCAGGCCTAACTTAGAAAAGGGACATCCGAAATTCTTTTCAGCCAAGGCCTATATATAGCCTAGCCTTTCCCTTGCAACAAGACAAATGTTCATGATCCTTAGGGTTTATTACACATTTCCCAAAATTGTGATAAAAATCCAGTGAGAGGAAAACTAAAGATCAATGAAAGTTTGATTTTTTGCAAATTATAAAAGATGCATACTGTACTTTTGATCAAGTGCCTCTTGGAAAGTGTTAGATGAGCTAGTAAGCCAAGTCATTGCCTAGGTTTACAGTTCTCGTGATGGAAATGATAGTCAATACTCCTACTAGAAGTGTGCACTTACAATTGAACCCCCTGTAATCAATTCTTTCACGAAATGTTTATAAATGAGCAGGAAATTAATCCTGTACAGTATAATAATACAATCTGCTAACAATGCAGCTAGAAAGAAATGGTAGTATCACCAGTTACTAATTCTGGCCAAATGCTCTGGACACACAATGCAGAGAAATTTCACACACCTCTGTGGTTTCCTTTCATATTATTGGACTAAAAAATTATTACAATTTTGTCCGAAATAAAACATTCATGAATGATAAAAAATCAGAAAGTACTGAATGTTGGATTTTCAGTCAACCACAGAAAAAATGACATCTAGTTCCAAAAATACTGTGGCCATTTAAACTTTTGTTTCACTGTATCCATCTTGTTATTGTAGGCCTATTTAACTAAGTTTTATCCTGACTTGAACATTTAAGTAAACGCATTCAGTATTGTATGATAGACTTAACTCTATAAGGTCTGTATAAAGTAAATATATGGTGGTGGTTAGCTAGGCTTGATTGGTTAGCTCTTACTCAAGTCATGTCAAACTGGAGCAAAAAACAATGACAAATATTGTGAGCTAGTGTGTTTTGTTTACAGTTGTTCATGGTATTCCTAGTTGGTATATCTATGAATATCATATTTTTGACATCATGAAACAATTTATTGTACATAATTTGAGCAATTTCTTTGTGAAGGATGCAGATTTTACTACATTGCTGAACAAGTTGTTCAAGATGTGGGTGTTTTGCTTTGCATGGTGGAGGCTGATTTGCTTTGAGCAGGTGTTCCCTCTGCCCATCTTAAAACCACCATACAAACTGGCTGAATTGAAAAAACGATTGTGGGCTTAGAAATTAATGGATTATTCCTGTCAATAAAAGTTGCACTGGGTAATTTGGAAAAAATCACTCAGATGTAATGTTCATGTAATTGTGGAGCTTGTGCACATAAAGATAAAATGCTACAGTAGGGTTTACCTTGAAGCAATGGGAAATGGTTTAGGCTGAGCGTTTACATATATGCTGTGAATTATGGCGACAGTTTCTTTGCTGCTTCCAGGCAAAAAAGGCTACAATCTTAGCTTGCCCATACAAAATTGATGTATTTATTGCAGCATTATATTTTCCTACTGCAAAGAAACTGAATCAGAAAACTTACATTGTAACTGAATTGACTTTTGTATCTTTTTTTTCTTACAGAAGAAACCACGTCATTGCATTATGATGGTCAGACGTGTGCTACCCACAGTAGTGATTCCTCTGCTTGTGTTATTCACAGTTCTTTACTACAGCAGCTTTCTACGAAGCAGTGGTGGGAATCTCTATCACTACATTAATGAGCTGGAACAGTATGAAGCTATCAGGGGTGATACACTGTATGAAGCGAAGGCTGAAGAAACAGTAGCATTGTCACATACAACAAAAGATCAGCCTAATCTTGTTCTCGAGAAACTAACTGGTAACCATCTAAGAGGAGACTGTTACATCCGAATATTACTTTGGAGAAATCCAGGGAGAGAACAGATTGATCTAGGTTTAGATCATTGGCAGAAAGCAAAATGTAGAAACAAAATATCTTGCAATATTGAGATGTTATATAGCAACAATCTGGAGGATATCGCAGTCAGTGACATTGTTATCATAATGCCCGGTCCTTTCCGAAATTTTGTGTGGTCGAAGCTGTTAGAAGTAAGGCCCCCTGGTCAGCAGTGGGTCCTGTATTCAAGGGAAAGCCCAGTCCACGAGCCTCAGTTTTCTCCACCATCCACGATGACCAAGGAAAACCCGTATAATTTTACAGTAACTTACAGGAGTGATTCCGATGAGTGCATTACATGGGGCTTCTATTATCCTGGTGAACCTTCTTTTGCAGCGGCTAAACGCATGGACTATACAAAAGGCAAGACCAAACTCATGACGTGGATTGCTTCAAGGTGTGACCCATTAGGTTGGGAACGTACAAAGATTGTCCAAGAAATTCAGAAGTACTTGCCTGTGGATACGTATGGAAAATGTGGGACCTTAGATTGTCCAAAGAGAGACAAGGATCAGTGTCAAAGTTTATTCAGTTCATATAAGTTTTACCTTTCTTTAGAAAACAGTGAGTGCAAAGAATATTTCACTGAAAAATTTTGGAGCAATGCTTTTGTGCATAGAATGATACCTATTGTGTATGGTGCGCCAAAAGAAGATTATGAAAGGTTAGCCCCTCCACATTCTTTTATCCATTTGGAAGACTTTGACACAATGGAAGAATTTGTGGACTACATTATGCTGTTAGATAGTAACAGTACTCTATACAACAAATATTTTCATTGGCAAAGTGAAGGAGGCTTTAGATCTGGCCCAGGACATAGGACTACACTGAGTCCAGCAGGGCTTTGTACCATCGTAAAAAAAATAAAAAGGAACTCACTTAATCCAGAGCTATCATGGCGTTATAAAAATCCGGACTTTCACAAGTGGTGGGAGCAATCTTGCAGCAGTCGAGAAGAATTGTTAGGCGTTAAGATAAAAATAGATGAACCAATTTATCGTGAAAACAAGCTGGAAGGCTCATACAGTGCAGTGAAAAATGGAAAGTCAATTGCAACGAGCTGAGCTGAAGAAAGTAATACGACCTTCCTGGGCAATGTGGCTGAAATACTTGCAATTCATGAGTGTGTAGATAAAAGAATGCATTGTGAGTATGTATACTGTGAGGCATGAGTGTGTATAGGGAAAGATGTGCAAAATTATTTTGGTTTATTGGGCTTGTTAAAATACTGACAAATTAGAAAGTTAAGACAGTGCTTTACTTAAGCTAATCTCTGGTATCACTTGTGAAGAGGTTGATTTCGTAAATTAGTTATTAATAATTACTAATAATTAATATATTAGTATTAGCTTCCTTTCATACCTTTATAGCACTCATCTTGTAGTTTCAGACTTTATCAAAGCAATTTTCTTCTTCTCTTTTGCAGTTAACATTCATCATGCTTGATAATTGCACAAAATTTTTTAATTGAACATCTTTGAGTATTCTTAACTTTCTTATTATATTTTTCTCACATCTTCTTCATGTTGTTATTAAAGGTTTAATTCAGTACTTATTATTATCATTTTCTGTATCTTTGTTTTTGGTGATAGAGGTAGATAGAGGTGAGGTGATAGAGGTGAGGTAGGCAGTTATTAGTTTTTTCTTGATAACTGATGAAAGTTGTGGGTATCAACCATAATTCTTCATAGCAATGGTGATCCAGCTGTCTACAGTGTAGGGAATCACAGGATGTATAAATCAGACTGCCTAATTCTCCTAGGTCTGTCCTCCTGTGCAAGTAAGAATCAGAACAGAAGGTGTTTGAAAGTGGTATTAAGGTTCATCAGTAACTCAGTACACCATTTTGGGAGAAAAATTCATGTTGTTTGAATGGATCGTTACACTGGTTGTGTAATTAAAAATCAAGCAGATCTGGGGAAGGGTATAGAAAGTTCAGAATTTTAATGATGACTTGCTACAAACTAATTTTAGGTGACAACAGTTTGACAACAGTAAGAGTCGTGGATTCTTACAGTTCAGATGAGAATATCACACCTTTTATATCATGATGGAAAGAGAAAGAATACTTCCTCGACATGAAATTCATTTGCAGAGCCTGTCAATGCTGAAGTGACTACTTCCAAATTTAACATTTGAATAAAAACGAAGCATAGCATTGTGAAACTGAAAACTTAGTGATGGACAGGATGTTGCAGCTTCTAATGAGTTGATATCCGGGCATAGGAAGTATATACAAGGACTGTAAAGGCATAAAACCTGAGCCTACTGTACTGAACTCTGCGGAGTGAAAATTTTCCCCTTGTTGTGAAGCTCACAATCACTTCTATAAGATAATTGGTTTGCGATAGATTTAGCTAACTTAAAAACATTTCATGTACGTTTTGTTTCATTTCAATTAATCTGTAAAAGTGAAGGTGAATATGATGTTTATTGCATATATACATACATATGTGTATATGTACACACAGGATATAATATATTGCAGTCTATAGCAAGATTTTGCATTAAACAATATTGATATTGTTGTAGGAAAATGGTGCTATGTTTCAAGCTTGGCTTGAGTCTAGTTTTTTAATCTTCAATGGAGATTTTAAACCTGTTTTTGTTTCTGTAACTGATCTTTGTATATTTAAAGTCGCTGGGTTGCAGTTGCACTAATGGTCGTGTGGTCGTTCGATCATAACCAAAATCAGCTTTGAAGGTTGTTCAACAGATGACTATCTGTTATATCGAAGTTAGATTGCATTGTAAATACGTAAGATCCTACAAAAAGGTAGAATGAAAGTAATTATATCACCTTTCATCATTTTGAAGATACAGAAAATAAAACAAAAATGGCGAAGGGGAGTTTACTATCCCTAAACTGGTGTTCTTTTCACCAAATCTGCGCATTCCTCCTACAGTTGGTCACTGTTTGTTATTTTGCTACATTTTCTTGGACAAACCAATATGCTGGTAGGACAACCAGAAAATAAGACCTGGTTGTCTGAGGGTAAACTGTAAGAAAATCCTCAAGAATTTGCTCTGTATAACTAGCTAATGCATTTGCTAGCATGTACTTTTTGGACAAGATTAAATACTTTAACAATACAATGCATTGATGCTTCTATTAATTAGGTGGAAAGCGGATCATGTTGATGACTTTGATTGCAACGAGTATTCATCAACCATAGAAAAAGCAGGCTACTTGTCATTGTTCTACAAGTATCTGTATTCTTTTGCATGTGGAATCATTGTTGACATGAGAGGAAAAAATAGATATGGATTTCTGATCCCTAAATTTAGTATTGTCAAGTTTAACAGGAAAAACTCTTACAAAAGAAATTGCTTCTGTATTACCATGATCCTTTCCAAAAAATGTTTTAATCCAAACACCACAATCCAAAATGTTTAATCCAAATCCCTCATTGTTCATTAATTCTTTATTCCTTTCTCTTACAATATTTACAAGTGTGTGTGTTTCTGTATTTGAAAGATTGAGTTGCATCGTATGTAAAGGCACTTCCAATTTCTCATCAAGAATTTCTTTGTTCATGTGCACAAACTGTACTTAGTCTTTTTGGAATGTAAAGGATTTCAAGCTGCCGATGTTTACAGCTATCAAATCACAAACTTCCCAGCAGGGTTTCATAATGATTGGTGGATTTGGATCAAGTGACAGGAACACATGCATACATCCCATACCTGTGTACATTAACACCTGTACCATTAAGGAGAGGATTTGCACTGTTTTCCTCCATTTTATGGAGCGTGTTACAGAATGTGTCATGCTGTCAAGGATATAAAGTTTATTTTTTGGGGTTTGTCTGGTATTAATAACAGTCACCAATACTGTCAGTAATATCTTCTGAGTCATGTTAAAGTATAGCTGAAAGCTGTGTTTTATGTTGTTGTCTGACCAGGCCATGTAATCTTACAACATAAAATATATTTAACAACATTAACTAACACCTCTGGTTGGTGACAACTGTATAACTGTTTCTAATAACTGTGAAATCTAAGAATTTATTTTGTTCCACATATTTAATGGTATATCAGTTATTTTCATCGGCAAATGTTTGAGGTTTTGCCTGCTCTGTTGCAATTTTGATGAACTTTAGTAAAACATTGTGAATATTAAATATTAAGTTTACTAATGTTAAATAATATGATATAATTGTTTGCTACTCATCTTTCGAACTAACAGATTATGACTGACTCAATGCAAAAGGCATCTGTAACATAATGATGGATATCTGGAGTTTGGCCAAGTTGCATAGTGCAGAAATTTGTCCTGACATTGTGTTTGGCCATTTTCATGCAGCAGCTTTTGAGGAAGAACTCTTTCAGATCTGT
>JAIPMN010007686.1:10484-25466 GCA_020650975.1 Apostichopus californicus
TTTTTAAGCCATGAGATCTCTGATGAAATGAAACAAGATACTTCTTAGCCGTTTGAAATCAATCTGGTTTGCTTCTTCGGTAAACATAAATCCCAATTTCATAAATAATTAGTATTTATCAAGTTACCCTCTTCATGCCCTTTCTCATATGGTTTGTCTTCCTTAATTGTCACTAACTCATATAAACATTTTTCAGGTTTTAACAATTTTTAACCCCCCCCCCCCCACCAGTAACCATTAAAGGCTGCTTGTTGATGCAGATTACTGTAGTCTATGCTGCATTCCATGGCACATATCAATTGACATTAAAGTATTTAGTTTATAACCCATGCTTGTTACTACTAATGTATTCATATTAAAGTCACATTTGCATAGTGTTTTCTTGTTTATTACTTTTGTGTCATGTTCTAAATCATTCACTGATGATTCCATTAAGTTTTCCTCAGTTGTTTTGTTTTAATCGTTTTCAATACAGTGACCATCACACAGTCCAAATGATATATCTTAGAGAGACTACAACTGAAAAATTTTGACTAGAGGGGTTGAATTCTTGATCTGCTACTGTGTATTCCGTACCCATGGCAATACAAATCTATGCGATGGTGATTGTATGTCTGTGAATTTGTGTTTCTGTTAATGTTATGCCTTAGCTTGTACATAACTCCCTACTATATGCCCAGTATACTTGTTCAATAGAGACCCATTGTCTCAATTCTCTCCTGCCTTTGCTTGTATTTGCTGGAGGTCAAAGCTGTGCTATCTGCTACAGCAACATGTGTGCAATTATTATCAATTATTTGCTTAATTCTAACAATATATCACAAATAAGACAATTTTAAGTGGGATAAAAATGTATTTACTCTACAAAGTTTGAATTATGAATGGTACGAGACTCACAATCGTTCAATGGTTTACAAATATGCAACAGTTGAAAATATTTACATTTGATGTACATAAAACTGAATCAGACAGCACTGTTAGTCTTTAAGACAAAGTAGTATTTACTGCTTAAAATCTTGTTGTCTCAATTCATTCCCACATCTTCAGTATGTTTACTTCATTTGGTCCCTTATCTATTTCAGCAGGGATTAGATACAAAAGAAAGTGTTGCATCATTTAATGTAGTGTTAATGTTTCACAACAAAGTTCCTTTGAAACAACAATTTCAATTCATATAATTATCAATACTGCATATTCATCTGTTATTATGAATGAGACAACACCCTTCTTAATTAATTATTCACTTTGAAGTAGAGGAAGATTATATATTCTTCTTCATCATTACCAGCACCCTTACTAATGTACCATTTCTTGCAAAAACAGTTAATAATACACATAAGATTAACAGCAGAAGGCAATGACTTTCAGGAAGGTTGATGAAATCTAAATGAGGGAATCAGCACTTCATGCCTAAAATACATGTAGAAAAGTGCCTTGTTTTTAACTGTACCAAATGAACTATTTATCAAGGTTCTTGCTGAGTTTGCAAAACATTTTAATGTGAACAAAGACCTTTTGTTCTGTGAATTTTGTTACACAGATGTCACAACATACTACATCAGTTTAATGTATATCTGACAAGTTATTAATATCAAAACATCAACAAATATGAACGTTTTGCAGCAAATATAAGAAGGCCTATGGTAACATTCGATTCAAAGAAGGGCATAGTTATCGTCAGTATTTTTGGGGTAATAATCCATTCAAAGTGTGAATAAGCTGCCTAGGCATGGTTTCTAGAACGCCCTGCAAGTACACAATATCCCTTATATTGTACTGGTTACTGCTCACCCCCAACCTGCCCAGTAAAAAAGAAAAAATCAACTTTGAAACAAGCAAATTTCAACAGCATTTCATTAACAATGCATCGTTAAACTAAAATACCTGAGAAATATTTCATGACAAGGATCAAAATATCGGATCTTTATGCTCAAGCTATTACAATGAAAATTTCAGGTGATTTCAAGAAATTTGCCACCATTTTGTTATCATTTAAAAACTTATATATAATGTGACAACCATTTCATTTTTCAAGAATAAACTAATTTAGTAGACCACTGAAGCAACTGGTTGAATTTGCAGTGTCTCTATGCACACAATATACAATGTTAATGGATGTCAAAACTACCATGACTAGTTGCCAGCTAATAACACCTTTCCTGGATAAAAAGATTTGGAGAGAGCAATGCACTGTGATGTGAAAATACCGCAATTTGTTCTGGTAAAGAAATGCAACCAGCTGCTTCAAAGAGCTTCTCAAACATGGAGGTACATTTTCCAAAGTTTATCGAAACAAATAAAAAACAATACAGAAATTGTTTGACATTTCAGAGAAAACACGACTTCTACTGCCAAACACAGGTTGGTGTAGCATTATTGAGCAATAAACTATTCAGTTCGTTTTAGTGTTATCTGTAGACTCTCTTGCAGGTTCAAAAAAAATTCACTTCATCATTGAGTGAGCTGACATATTTGATTTATTTCAAGCTGAATATCTGATCCTGATGTGTCATGTAGGCTTTGATATAGAAAAACCCATGTGTCAAATTATAAATTATTACAAAAGAACACACCTGCTTGTACTACAAACAAAAGGTAAAGTCTCACACCAACAAACTTTTCACATACCTCCAGCTAAATCTCTGAGATAAGATAATTACAGAAATACTAAGGACACAGACAAAAGGCCTTTGTTTAATCTCCTATCAGTCTTAATCCTTTTCTACTTCAGGTAAAATTTGAGGCCAACTTTGCTAAATATAAGTATTTATAGCTAATATTATGCACAATCTGTCTGATTGCCTTCAGACATGATCATGTGACCGAGACATACACAGATAAAGCCTCCCTATATCTCAAAAACTTGGAAGCATTACCTTAACTGAGATATTGATAGTGAAGAAGTGTCTGCTGCATCATTTGAATTATGTGGAAACTACTGGAAGACTGGCCACATTCAGCCGGAAAGACCTGATGGTACCTTTCTCACAGGACACTATATTCAAAGGACAGAAACCTATCATTTTTGAGTTTATGTGTCATTACCAACAAGTACAAATTTGACATCTTACACTCTAATTCTACCATAAAATATATTAATATTTCTTGATCTCAAATAAAGAGGGGCTCATCCTGCTTTTTGCTACAATGTTATCCTTTTGTTCATAAAAAACAAGTTGAAGTATAATATTTATGAATAATTAGTTACTGATCTCAATCTGAACAGACAAAAGCAAAATGGTGAGAAATATGCTGTAATTCAATACAATGAATGAAATGATTTCACTGAGGTTTGCATATTTAATATTTATTTCCAAACCATTTCTTACTTGCCTGCTTACCTAATGTAACTAATGATTCAGAAAACTTGTTATTTTTAGGTGGCTTTGACTGTGACACTTGTAGAGAGTGTTCTACATCAATCTGTAAACACTACAAGCCAAACACAGCCACTCTGCTGTGTCAAATGGCAGTTTTTGACACAGAGGTTATATGCCAGCTCCTCTACCGTTAGCAGATCAGCAAACCAGAGGCCACTAGAGATGTATAATATAAGTGCAGCATGTTAAAGGCATCATTTACAATAATTTGGCATAGTCCTCCTCCTCCTCGGCTGTAGCTGTTGCTGTCTCTTCCTATTTCTCCTGAGGAAATGAATCATAGTTTGATGATTCCTGGCATAGCGTTCTGTATCAACCCAAAGGATGATGCTGAAGTAGTTTCTTCATCTGATTGGAGAGAAGAGGAACAAGATTGTAGAGAAGAGGAAAAAAATTGCAGAGACAGGGTAACAAGCACTTATAAGCACAAAGCACAAATAGGCAGTAATTGACCTGACCAGTTAATGATTTGTTAATAGCTACTTATGACCCCATTTAAATGCAAAGTATGCTAGACTATGTTAGGTTAATCTGCTATAAATCCAATGTGTTCACATTAGACGTTTGTGCCTATAGTAACATTAATGCCAGAGCTGTATTTTGGGGACTTAGACAATGGAAAAACTTACTGCCCCAAATACAATTCACCTTGCCTTTGTAAGATAATGAGGAAATCTGAAAACTTTAGAATAGAGTCAACCTGTAGTTGCATATCATCACTGTTCTTGAGAAGGCCATTTTGATAACTACATAGCATTTCCATAAAGGCAGTCTTTAGTGGGAACGTGTCCCTATTTGAATTTGCAAATGTGCACTATCCTGCATTATTTCAAGCTGGAAATCAGAAGTTCTGTTTTTCCGTTATACAGAGTATTGCTTTGCTACAATTGATATGAATATAGTTAGAACAAATACCAAAAACTGAGAATACATTTGAATGTTCTGTGGTTGGCTTTACAATGGCTGTACAGTTTAAACCTCGATGGTACTAACTCCACTCCTTTCCATACTTTTCTCTTCTACTGTACACTACCTATACTATAACTATGTCCATCTATTTTGTTTGCTTCTCTCATATAATGTCTACAAACCTTGCATAACTTTATTGTTCCATCATTTCCCACTGTCATCCTCTTCTGACGGTCTCTCTGCCGCAATAGCTTCATTCGTTTCCTCTTCTTGAGATGGAGCTTCTGTGACTTGGCTGGAACTCGGAACATTCATTTCCTCTTTTGAACTTTCAACTTCAACCTTTTGATCGGTACTCTCTGAATTAAGTCCCTGAGAAGTTGGTTCTTCTTCCTCTGTAGCTCCTGAAGTGCTCTGAACTTCCATTTCCTCTGAGCTACTTTGGTCTTGTAATCTCTCTGTTGACCCTTGTGCCTCCATGGCCTCTGATGAACTTTGGCTGTCTGATGAATATCCGTTTGTAGAAGAAGAAGAAGAATCGCTGCCAGCATCTTCTGAGCTCACTTCTTTCTCTGAGGCTGGTAATCTGTCCTCGGATGTTGATGGTGTAGTGCTTATCTCTTTTCCCTGGTCCGGTAATTCCTCTAATTTAACCCTTTTTGCAGCTGGTTCTTCTGATGGTTCTGTTTGAGGTAATTCCTTAGATGTAGATGTGATTCCTTCACTTGAAGATGCTAGAAAAAATAGAAAATTAGAACATTAATTAAATCTATTTTCTTTTTTCTATCTATTTTTCTACCTATTTTCTATCTTCAAAAAGAAAACACAAATTCAAGTGTTATACCTTACGCCAAACACTGCATAAGGCAACATTTAATATCAATAGATGGACAGACAACTAAATGAGGAGCATTGACAATGGATAAGTTGAAAAGTTGTCTGTGGATTTTTAATGTACTTTTCAATCTGGTTTCCTCAGGCACCTAACTTTCAAATACTTACTTACACAGGCTTTTGCAGTAAGATAAACAGTATGTTGAAACTTATTCTCTCTGGATGAATATTTCAGCATGTCAAAAGTAACAAATGATAAGAAATAAATACAGTACCTCTCTTTAAAGTATCTCTACCACCCAAACATGTGAGAGGGTCTGTGCCACAAATGTTGGCTCGTTTTCTATTGTTGCAAAGACACAATTAAGAAGCAAACTTACGTTGTTGTTTGGCAGCACTGGGAGAAGACGGAACTCGGAACTGTGAGTCCTTAGACTGTGTGCCATTTGGAATGTTACTCTCTGATAGAATGCCGTTCACCATCGGTGTACCCTTAGAACCTTCAAACAAGGACGTGATACGTTTCCCTGTGGGTGTCACCGTTGTGACAATTAAAATATTCTACAGTAGGAAGGAAAAGGAACGTTAAATGACTACTCTCGGGCTATAGTAACATGGTTAGCTAAATTTTATAAAGAGAAGTAAGCATGTCAGGATGTATAAATATTGGATAGTGCTAACATTGGATTAATGATACCAAACACTTTTGTGTTTGAATTATGTGTCTTGGTATATCTCATGTAAGTGGATGATCTGGCTATCATTAAACCACTTGGCAAGGGAGCATCATCATCTTCTAAACTGAAAAGGCTTCTTGACTGATACCAATTGTAATAGATAACTGAAGGTATTAGGACTTACCTTCTCAATACCCCTCATAAATTTATCTCTTTGCATGTAATACTTTTTTGGTGATACTAGTAGCTCACATATCCTCTGTATTGTAAATGGTGCACTGAAAAGAAGGAATATCCAAAGTTAAATCATTCCAATGAAATCCAATGAATTCAAATTACAGTTGTTCAAATGGGACTTGAAAGACTCAAGAGAAACATTTTGATTTAGAGCAGATGGTTACTCTTTGTTCTTTCATTTCCATCTGCATGAAGCCATAAAACAAAACATATTTGTTAGTATGTTGTTTTAGATCAGAGGAAGATAGCCCCTGCCAATTTGTATATAAATAACGTAATCACATCATGTGACTGGGCTATATGATGGCCACCAATTTGGCAACCTGGTGGAAAGTGTTCTAAAGTTGTATCATTTAAGTAATAAATAAAAACTACTACTTATGAAATAACTGAATTTGACACCACTGTTTAAGTCATTGATTCATGGAATTTGAAATTTGATTGACTTGAGAATTTCAAGATTCATTAAATGGTAGAATTTGTTTTTATGATGAGGAGTGAATATCTGATTCATAAAGAAAAACTCAGATATCTCTCTCATCCAAGTGAGAAACAAACAAACTACATAACATAACACAGATGTAAATTTATTGATTCACCCGAATGAAACACTCGAAAGAAACCTAGGATTAAGGTACATAGGAACTAAAGTAAACATTTCAAGTGTATCATATTCATGGAAGCATTAACAAGTTAAAAGGAACTAAATGTTGGAGAACATAATTGCAATGACTAATGCACACATCCATTCACTACTTAATACTTGTTTATGGAAAGAAAGTGCTATTTTAAAGAGAAATGGAGCACATATATATTTGATTTAATTTTCACCTTCTGCCACAATAACATCACATTTACAGACTTGCCTGTAACCTTATAAAGGACATAGAAACCGACAACAGTAAGATATAAAACATTGATCATAGTTCTTGAGAGCAACACAAATTCTTTCCATGCTGTAATTTGGTCAGGATGTGTACATACTTACTCATTGAATTTGCCAATATTTGTTAGTAATCTCTGCTTCATGTCTGCAAATGAGACATTTTCTACATTCGGTAGTAACGGTACGCTTTCATCTGGATTTTCTGTCATGTATTCTTCTATAACATTCTCAAGCTTCTGAACCAACAACAGCTTCACCTTACCCCAGGGATATCTATAATGGAAATCAAATAGTTTTCAAAGAATGAATTTGATAACAGTGCAACTACCAAATAGTTTTAGCTATGAACTATAGGTGATAGTTGACAGACTACTGCTAAACAACACAATATAAGAACCAATGCAGAAACCCCAGGGATGTGCATGACAGGCTGCTTCCTGGAAATTTGATAAGCATTTTTCATCAACAAGAGGGGTGCCTCCTGGACACTTCCAATCAATTTGTTATATGTCAACCTTACACTTAAATTACACTGGGTATTATAGAAAGCATGTTAATTTCAACTATCATTTGATCTTAAAGGTAGTTCCACAAAAGCAATAGGATTTTGTACTGAGCATATTGTGTCCATCTACCATGTATGAGATCTGTTCATGCTGTCTATATCTTGAGATATTGTTTCACAACCAACCACTCACATACATGATTCCTTGAACATAAAGCTTCCCTGCCAAGTTTCCAAACTTTGATGTGGCCAGTCAATGACTGATTTAAAGCAGTACACTATAGAGAAAGGATAACATCAAGTAGGCATCTTTTATTCCCAGCAAGAATGTAACTACAGTATTCATATCAACCAATATCAGTTTTACATAATTCACTAAACCTTTACAACCACATGGTATTATCTCAAACCAGCATCTTAATTGGTAAGCTGTGTCCCTTGTGTGTATAAGAGATCTGCATACTACAGGAGGGCCTATACTTCACCTAGATATGTACTACTCACGTGGCTCTGCCAGTGACTGCTATTGAGTTGAGAAGTTTCTCCAAATCTGCGGGAATCTCCTTGACTGGCTTCTCTGCAAATGCTAGAATATAAACAAATGAGCAATATAAATGGGTGAGTCTGAACTGATTCCACCTGCTACACAATGTTTTTGTTACACAACACAAGTATAGATAATAGGCTTCCGTTTATTTTCAGAGGATGATTAAAATCAGACACACAGTGCAAACCACTAGTATTTGTTTATTGTTTAATGATAAGTTATTTTCCAGGGGAGAGGTGGGTGGGTTGGGTACACCTTCAAATTGTCCAGTCTAAAATAACTTCTGCTGGTAGCTGTAAGACATACTTAGCCATTATAAAAGGCCTAGTCTAAACCTTAGGCAAATTTGGATATTAATCGTTATTTCCCTAAGTATTCTGGATAAACATAATCACTGGATGGAAACCATTGCTTTATCTACACTGTCATATAAACTTTTAATGATTTTCATAAGTTTTAATGATTGCAGTGTGAGGGCAAAACTTTTCTTTCAGCAGATAGCTATAACAACAATTTGTGTGGTTAGTTCAAGCCTATCCTTTATGAATGTGACTTAAATGAGGTTATAATTATGAAGGTAATGCATCAAAGTGATGAGAAACGAATTATTTCTGTTTCATCAAACATGAGTTAACTGTTTATTTTAGGGAAGGGGTGTAGGCCTAAGATAGGCTTAATAAAGTTGTAGGATGACGCTGATGTGCTTCAAAAATAAACAATCAATGTTCATGCTTCTGTTTAGTATTAATTTTGGTCAAGTTTTGCAGTCTGTGTAGATTACGTGTCAAAGTGTGGTTACAGTTTGACTTTCAAACATGTACCACTTTGTCTATCAGAACCACTAGCCCACATATGCCTAGCCTATATATATATGCAAAGCTATGGTAGGAAACAATATTATTAAGTTACCATACACAGTACAGCCAAAAGGCAATTGATCAAACCATGTCTCTCAGTTTTAAACAATAATATTCAAGATAACTACGCGAGCACGATGATCACAATTGCTTTAAACTAACAATGCATTTCAATTCTACAGTTTGGCTACGAACTTTGGTCTAAGGCCAGGCTTTACGTTGCAACATACAGCTTACGAGCTGAAACATGAAAATTGTATTGCATAATCAACGTAACAATAACCTATCCTAGCCATATTCTTAATTGCGTTAGGCCTTAACATTAGGGCGACATCGCGTAATACTGTCCAGCACTTCGGATCATAGTATAATTAAGGACCGGTGTTATAGAGTATTCTGTACACGAAAAAGCAAGAAAATAAACATTAAACAAACAATCCAATGCATCGTTGACGGAATCCCTTTCCTGGTTACTTAATGCCATTTTCTTTCTCGTGACCGTGTCGTCTCTGTCGCGAACTTTTTTTCAGTCGGCGTACAATTTGAAGCTTCAGTACGCGGCTATCAGCTGGAAATCTGAATTGTATATGATAAATCAGTCTAGCGCCATCTTTAAAATTAGAGTTTCCGTGAAGTTAATTTCTGTGGTCAAGTTCTACAAAACCCCAGCTATAACAAAGGTTTTTTTTTTATCGGAGCAGGGAATTCAACTCTCTCCATTTCAGAATACCTTATCAAAGTGATCCGCTCCCACTGTTTCTTGCCACATGGAAGTTAGAAAACAGGAAAAGACTGGGTGGAGACTAGAGTCAGGAGAAAGTGTAAAGAAGAAAAGGGATTAGAATATAAAGCTTTCCCTAGTTTGATGAATTGCTATTACTCTAGGTTGACGTTCAATTATACCGTAGAAACATTCGATTGCTCTTTACTACTTATTTGCGGATGGAACCTTCGATATCCGAAGCTGCAACATATGAGCGTCTTCATTTTAATAGTTGTCGTCCCCACAATCCTGCCAAAAACAACTTTGCGAGGGTGGCTCACATTTAACTTGAAACGTGACATTGAAATAGTTCTGCGCCCAACGATAAATGGGACAGTGCAGTCCTTAATGTTAATCTATTGTTTAGAAATTGTAATATCAGAGCACCCTTTGGTAGCAATCTAGCCCAAACATGTTATTTCAAATATGTTATTGAGACCACAGGAGTCGTCTTTTTCCTATTGAGTCCGGTCTGATGTCTACCTGCTAGACTAGGTAATCCAGCCACCTTAATTAATGAGCCTTAGATGTTTAAACTGACATTTCTTAAAGAATATAAATGGCTTAGAAATACAACATAGGCATGGAGCAGGGTTGTATCACTGATCTAAAATAAACAAAATAAAAACTCAACCATGTGGCGATGGTGTTAAAATTAAAGAGTAGTGCACTGTTTACCCCGCCGTATGGCGTTCCATAGAAGGCGCATCATTTTCGTAGCAACCAGAGTTCCTTTCTACTAGGGACCTGTAGTGTGCTCTAAAGTCTAATAACTGTTTCATAGGTTTTGTTCTGTTGACTTTACAAATATGCACACCATGACCTGTACATATGTGAACTGGTCGTGCATCAGCTGGAAAGGAACCCCTTTGATTACTGCCAAGTACTATACTTTAATTGCTTTTCACTCCAGTACCGGGAAGTTGCACTAATACCTACGAGGCCAACACGATCCAAGCATAATATTGCACCAATCTTCTCAAGGTTACATGCAGCACAGCAGACGTACCGTACACAGGTAGCAGACGGCGTCCCCGTCAAACACGGAACTATCACTTCGTGGAAACTCATCATGGCTCTTCCAGATTAGTTTTAGTAGGTCTACTACAAGTACCAGTACTGCCACTTGGTTATAGGCGTGGAGAGATGATAATATTTGGCTTTATTGTTGGCTTTACTATTCGGCTGTTTTATCAACTGTTGACGGTGAGTTCTTAGCATCAGCAGTTCAATTTTGTGAAGGTTTTCTAGGCCACTTCCTTTCTCGTTGTATTTGCATTTATGTTAGTAGGCTAAATGTTTACTGTTAAACCTGTATATTGAGGAGAAACAAATAAATGAAATGGTCGATGTTGTCTAGGCTAGGGTCAAGTAATTTTGATAAAAAAAGAGATTTCGAGCCGTTAAGCATGATGATATATCTGATGAAATCCTGAGCATTTAGACCTAGACCTGCGGCTAGGCCTATGTTATCACAATGGTGAATGTGATATGTTTAACTTTAACATAGATATTTTTTTGATTGTATTCATTTGTTGAACCACAGTATAAAGTTGAAACTGCAAATTATCGTTGATGTAGGCATATATGCCTATACAGTATCACATTTATAATAGTATAATAATAATTGAAAGTAACATTTGGACTAATATTTTGTTAAATATAAACCTTGAAACTGGATTCATAATGGAGAAAACAAGTTGCATGTTCTGGCCATTCTGAAATAGTTCATCTAAGAGGTTGCAAATTTGATGAAAATGGGAGATTGTAATTTAAAGCATATTTTATTTTGTTGGATAACCCAAATGCCTTCTTTTCTTATGTCAGGTCAAAGCAGAAAGTTAAACATGCAGTTGTTGATAGCATCATAAGCAGATAATATAGTTATAGTCAGTATCGCTAATTTCGGAACACTGACAATTTCGGACACCCCTAAGAAATGCACGATTTCACCATGACAACCTACAGGAAGAGCCAAATTTCACCAAAAAGTATGAAATGACCCGTGTGCAAGTAAATACTTACATATTTGTCAATAAAATGACGGAGATCTACGAAGTCTGTTATAATTACTGAAAGAGCAACTGCGCCACCAATTTTATCACCAGCACCACACTGTGGGACTGTGTGTCCGATTATTATCAATACTCGAGCAAAGAAATACCAGTTCCACAATCACAAGAATCTTCGTGGAATACAACGTGAAAACAGTTTGCAGGAAAGAAAGTTTGGCCGTGTATCATACTATAACATATTTCTCCCACCATATCAAGTATATTTTCATGTGATTTATACCAAATAGATATAGTTTTGGGGTGTTTTAAGGCTTAGGTGTCCGGAATTGTCCATGTCCATGCTACTGATTGTCAGGAAGCTTGCGGATCTGTTGAACAACTATTTTGTGTTAGTTTTTACAAGGGAATATATGAGTAGTACTCCAGATTGTCAGTGGGGAAGTAATGGTCCTAAAGTGGATATGGTCCTATTTTCAGATGAGCTTGTCTTAAGGCATTGAATACTCGCCCCAAACCGTGTGCACCCCTTTGAAAAAGTTAACTTTCTGTTGCTTGCAAGTGACGTTTTGTTCGTGTCGCTAAGAAATGCAAACAGTAATGAAACGTGATATCTTGTTATCTTTAGCTAGACCTGAGATGTCCATCACTGTATCGTTTGTATACTGTGCTGTGGGTATTGACCGCAGCTGTATGTACTGACTGTACACTAGTGTCTAATTACCGAAAGGTAGCAAGCTTTGTGCGTATTTTCTGGGATCGATGGTGGTGTCTAACACTTCTGTTACACCTCATTCAAAACTAGGTCAGATTACAGGCATTAGACGTTTCTATTTGTGCGAGTCTTCACACCCATTAAAAGTTGGGACTTGCCCCAAACCGCGTGCCGCCCTCTGAAAAAGTTAACTTTCCGTTGCTTGCAAGTGAAGTTATTTTCTTGTCGCTACAAGATGCAGACAGTAATGAAACGTGATACTTTGTTATCTTTTATCTAGACTTGAGATGTCCATCGCTGCTATGTACACTGTGTTGTGGGTATTGACCGTAGCTGCATGTATTGACTGTACACTAGTGGCTAATTACCAAGGGTAGCAAGTTGTGTGTGTATTTCTGGGATCTAAGGTGGTGTCTTACACTTCTGTTATAACACCTCATACGAAACTAGGTCAGATTACCGGCATCAGACGTTTCTTTGTGCGCGAGTCTTCAATGCCTTTAATGAGCTCCTTCGTCTTAATTATGTTTCTTTTATAAGCTACTGGGCCTGATGCAATCAATCTGTATTTGTTGAAGATTTTGCACACCATTTCTGCATTCTACTTTCATTGGTTTTTAGTAAATTTATGATTGAAGGTTATGTTCCTCAGGACTGGATATGTGCTAATATTACCCCAGTTTTCAAGGAGGGTGATAAGTCTAAGCCCGGTAATTATAGGCCCGTTAGTCTCAGTAGTGTTGTTTGTAAGGTCAGGGAGTCTATTGTTAAAAAGTCTTATGGTCAGTCACTTCAGCAGTCAGTCTTTGATCAGAGAGTCTCAATATGAATTTTGTCTAAAAAGGTCTTGTCTCACTAATATTCTTGAGTTTATGTAACAAGCTAACTAAATAGGCAGAAGTATGTAGATAGTGCATTCCTGGATTTCCAGTAGGCTTTTGATAAAGTTCCCCACCTGCATCTTTTACTTAGGCTGAAGAGTAAGGGTGTCAATGGGATTTACTGTCTTGGATCGAGAATTGGCTCGGTAATAGGAAACAGGGTGGTAATTAAAGGCTGTGCTTCTGGGCAGGACGCTACTGGTGGGGTTCCACAAGGGTCTGTTTTTGTTTGTTGCCTATATAAACGACATTGATGGAGATATTTTGTGTACAGCCAAGAATTTTGCTGATGACACCAAAAGTCGTATTCTGAGGTCTCTTCTAAAACCGAAATCTGAGAAATTTCAAATGGATTTCGATAAGGTTTTTTCGTGGGCTCAGGGATGGCTACTGCTTTTTAATATTGATAAATGCAAGTTGTCTGAATTTTTTTTTCTTTCCCATAGGGTCCTTGATGGGGACTTGATTGTTCCTCCTGATCCTTTTTGCTACTAAACTTAACTTAACTCCCAGAAACCTGAACTACAAAGATCTACATATGCTACTTGATGCAAACCAGATCTGTCTATAATTTATAAGGTTTGACTAAATACAGCATTGGGACAGCTGTCAAGTAATAAGAAGACATGCACAAATGTATCTTTTTTTCTCCCTCCCTTTAGCATCGTTAATTCCTTGATATCTCCATTAATATTTAAATGCTTCATATCATTTGTTTATTCCTTTTCTTTCCTTGTATTCATTACAGCACTCCTTTGTAGCACTTCACAGATCTTGAGATGTATATTTAGTCATAATAAATCAAGTAGGCCATCAAGTAAAAATGGAAGAGCAACATGTGAAAAGATTGTTATCTGGGGATCTTCAGAATATACCAAAGCTGCCTTCCAAAGTTGTGCGAATTTTCTTGAGTTCCACCTTTGGAGGTAAGTTACTTTTTTTTTGTGAGCAGTATACTTTTTCATAAGATTTAGCATCAGTTCACTGATATTAACTCAATTGGTCTCTTACTGATGTCTTCATATGTCACTAAAATGTTGGATAAAGCAAATAACATCTTGTTAAAAGTGCTTGCAATCAATATGAATTATATCATTTGCTGTTATAACTAGAAACAATGCAAGTAACAAAGAGTTAAAGGAAAAATGTAATTAAAATAATTAATAGTCACTTCAAAATTACTGTGACTCCTATAGCTTCATTAAAGTACTATATTGTTGTTTCCTATGACACAGATGTATGGTGGGAACTCACTAGGGATGGGAATAATTAGGACAATTGATTACAAACAATTAATTGACAACGGCGTCATCTTATTGATTCATAGTTTAATTGGACTTGATGGTTTATATAGATGACCTTGAATTGGTTTGTTATTCTCCTAAAGATAGGTCAGTCAGCCTCTAACCATGATATTAATCCCCGTGATGAACTAGTATGGATTCCAATTAAAAGGAATATTAAACAACAGAAATGCAAAATTTCAGAACTAATATATTTTTTACACAATTAAGCGAGATTAAAAAATGCTTTATTACATATCTTCTGGAAAGCATGTTTAATAGCTGTAATATAGTTTTATAGTGTAATATTCAATCCAAGCTAGGGGTCACAGCCAGTGCAGATTCTTGCACATGACCACAAGTAAAACATTGCTACTTTTGGTATATTCTAAGGCATGTATAGTTGTCATATAATCATTTTTGTCATCAGTCTCTTAATATTGATAAGAAAAAGTCATATTCCCAAATTAGAACATTCTTTGATAATGTATGTGTA
>JAIPMN010007687.1:0-15672 GCA_020650975.1 Apostichopus californicus
CCCCCCCCCCAAATGTCTAAACAATTAAAGGTGGGCTCGCTCGTAGATTCAAAAAGGGAATAAGAAATGAACAATAAATTAATAGTTATTTCCACTGTCGCTGAACATCGGCCGTCAAAGCAAAATAATAATGTTCTCAAATCACGTCAGATTTTTTTGCTTCCCAGCGGACTGTACTCCAGAACTTCCTGCTTCTTGTTCCGAAAGGCTCCCAACAAAATGCCAAAAAGTCGCAACGGTGTTGGGGGTTGGGAGTTTTTCCAGCCCCACCTATGGGATACCCCTGCACCTCATCACGACTGACTCGAATTACAACTCTAAACTTGATACTAGTCAACCAAAATGTCCGTCGAAAGTTGAACTGAAATTGGTTAGAATTTCAACAAAAAAATAGTAGCTGTCTGCATGGATCATACTCTATACTATTGTGTGACCATATAGGCGTACGGGCTCTAGTTTGACCAGGTGGGACACTGGGAAGCTATTTTTTGCCAGAGAAATTTTACATTTGCCCGGAAGTTCCTAGCACGATTAATTCATTTCAAACTTCGACGGCAATGAAGGACAAAGAGAACCATGTTGGCCTATGCCTGACTATAAGATCATTGAACCATCACGAACAACTTTTTTTTGTTAGCTCTTGGGGAAAACTCCGAATAATCTTCCATCTGCCGATTCCTGAAACTGGGAAGTACGGGGTGGGTGTGCGTCTTGATCCGCAAGTATATATTGAACGTTCACCACAACAAGAGCGTATAGCTTGGGACTAGCAAGAGGAGACTTGTCAACCTTGTGAACATTTTTGAGTAAGGCATGGGGAGCCTGGTTGTCGGCAAACTATAAAATATAGGGTGAACAGAGGGAAAGAAAGAGGTAAAAAAGAAAGAGTGAAAGACAGATGAAGGGATAGAGGAAGAAAGTGAAGAAAAAAATGTGGAGGTGGAGGCTAGGTGGAGAGATAGAAATGATATGAAAATACAGAGAAAAGAAAACCAAGGGCAGAAAAATGAAGAACACTGGGATATTGTCAAATACACAACAAGAATATTCAATCTAAATACCGTAAATAAATATTGCACCATATAAATACAGCCTTAAAACATCAACAAATCAAAGGGGAAGTGTATAATGTTCCAAGGATGATGGAAAATAAGACACCACACATGATGATTATGTTCCCTCTCACTGCTACCAGGATGTAAGTGACCACAGAAACAAACAACTCTCTAAGTAGTGATGACCTCTGACCCTTACTATGCCTAACTGTTATCTTGCCAGGAAATACATCAGTGCATGAGAGGATAATCGATTTTGAAGAAAAAAATTAGATCATTTTGGGGGATCATTACACATTACGTATAAACAGCGCGATTTCTGAGGTCCGTATCGGGCATAAAACTTTAAGTCAACTTTTGGTCAAGAAATAGGCTTTGTTACCGAAAGTAGAGATATACCACGTGAAAGAGGAACCTTTCTACTTTAATGTGGTGCTAACCGGACATCTCAACTAGGTCAATAACTCAAATTAATCGATTTTGAAGAGAGAAAAAAACAATACATTTCTTATTTATGCACTAATTGAACAACACATGTACTCGACCGCAGTGTCAGTATAACACACACACGACCGCAGTGGCAGTACTGTGTGTCATGTCTTAATGTCCTTTTTCTCTCTTAGTGGCTGTTGTTAGTGGCTGCTACCTTCAATGAGGCACAATACCGCGAAAAATAAAAATATGAAACATCGAAAATGTGAACATCGTGAAATGCATTGGTCTAGGTTGCACGAGTAGAGCAGACGTTTTACATGCTTTCACGATAGCAATACTTAGGTGACTAGGTTTGTAATATTTCAAGATGTTAACCTAAGTAAACAGTTCTAGTTATGATCAAATAATAATTTTTAGATTAGGCCTATTGTAGTTTCGGCTAGACCTAGCCTAGGCAAACTATCGCAATTCGCAACGTCGCATTTCATACAGTATTGACTATTGGGGTATACTGTGAACTGACGTTAATTAAGACTTCAATGCTTAGATGCTGCCTGTGGCTTATTTATGAGTAGAATAGCTCAAGTTTGACGAGTCAATTGTAACAAACGTAAGCCTTTGTTGTAGGTTTGTCTTACTTTTTTTCATTCCCAGCCTCAAAGTTGATCACCATGGCATATAGCCTAAGTTAGCCTAATTTAGGCATGTGTGAAATGTTCCTAGGGGGCCGTGTCATTCCGCCATCGGTACTTTCCACCATAGAAAATGTGCTCTTTCTGCCATAAAAAAAAATGCCATTCCGCCATGTTATCGCCATGGTGGTAAAGCACTTTTTTGTATGGCGGAAAAGAGCACATTATTGTGGGTGCATTGTTTATCCAGTGTTTATTATTTGCTTCACTCTACCTAGGCATGCAAAATCAGTCATTTAAATTGACAATCAGAATCAGACTTTTTAATAAACAATCAGCCTAATTTAATTCGATTTATTCAACCAACTAGTATTATAAATTTGAAGACAGTGTATCAACTCTTACGAACTTACAATTAAAACTATTCAATCAACCTGTACATTAAAGACTGTGTATCAGTTCCCCAATCTTGTCTTAACTACAATTCAGTCTATCCAACGAACCGTTACATTTGAAGACGGTGTACCTATCCTTCCACGCGATTCAAAGAAAGTTTCACCGATATATTCCTGTACACCACGGTACACCTAAACCTAACCTAAAATGTACCTTTCCGCCATAGGTTTCGATCCTTTCGGCCAGCCTTTCGGCGGAAAGGATCGAAACTTATGGCGGTCAGGTATGGCGGTATACATACCTATGGTGGAATGGCACTAGATCCAGGCTAATATAGTAGGCTAGCAATCTAGGCTAGGCCTAAGACTAATTTCCCATCTAGACTATTGAACATGATAAGAAAGCCTTGTTAATTTATTCATTTTATAAGAAAATGTCTTCCTAAATAAATCAGAAACCTACAGTACTGGTATTCAAACTTAGTGACCCCAATTTTCACCTTGGCAACCTCGCAGTGGCAGATTTGTTCTGAGATAGGATATGTGAGAATAGGATATGTGGTGGATCTTTCCTTTAAGTTTTTTTTTCTATGAATAATTGCAAAGTGGTGTTATATTTGCAACATTATAGTAATAAACTTGAAAGATTTTTCCATTCCCCCCCCCCCCCTCTCCCACAAATATTGGCAATTTCATTTTCCCTTGGTGACCCTCCAAACTTGTTTGGCAAACCATAAAGGTTGCTACCCACATTTTGAATACTTGAGGATTAGACTACATTTATGAATATGATGGTAGGTACCTAGTTGTTTAATTTGTGAATATTTAGGGGTTTAGGGTATAACATTGCAATTACCTTGAGATATTTTTGGTTTGCTACCTCAACTACAGTAGTCTAGTCAATTTCATATTTGCCGAAAGAGCATGTATTATACCAAACTGAGATATTGGTTTTAATTTAGGCCGTGGCTATTCTTACGACTAGTCGTAATAATTATTTATAAACTATTCTTACGACACAGTAGGGGTAACCCTAAACCCTAACCCTAACCGGAAATTATTGTTACTCCTGGTCGTAAAAATAGTACTCCTGGTCGTAAAAATAGCAACTGCGCATGCGTAATCGGAAATTATTGTTACGACTAGTCGTAAGAATAGCCACTTTGTTTAATTTAATGGAAGAGTAATTACAGAGGTTACATAAATTGCAAGAGCCTTTTGGGTTGTGTAACAAATAGCAGAAATACCTGTAGCTACACAAAATCATATGCTGCTAACCATGGTGGAATTAGTTTCACTTAAAAGAATTAGCGTTAATTTTATTTATATTCTTTTTGGAGGAAATTTATCGTTGTGGATCAATTTGTTGAGTAATATGTCAATTCAATTACAAGGACATTGACCATTAGTTAACAGCTTTTACTGTTGCATATGCTAACATAGTTTGTATGTTTACTGTATGTTTCTGTATGTTTTACTGTATGTTTCTGTATGTTAACTTTCCTCTTGTCCAATTTTGATACTTGAAATTTTAGGAACTGTTATCAGTATCATATAGTTTTTTTTTTTCCTAGCAAGTGTTTTTCTATTCCTGATTTGCTGAGAATTCCATTGAAACAGTGACGGATGCTTGATAGTGTGCATAACTTTGGACTTGAATGCTGTAAATATCAGGTAATTATTCACAGGGCATCAGTTTAACTTGGAAATCAGATTATACTCAGAGGCTGCTTATCATTGTAAACCCTTTCTTAATTATTTTGAGTTTAACTCATAAAAACACCATCTATAGCAGTTAGTGCAAATAACAGCAAACAATATTACTCACAATGTCCCTTCAAAATTTTGTTATGTAAACCATAGACATCATTCAGTAGGATTTGTCAGTAGATTGGAAATTATACGAAAGACTGATTGGTTGAAAGAATTACTTTGAACAGAAAGGTAATTAATTTTTAACATATATATATTGTTGTTGTTACAGCAAAGTAGCTAAGCATTTCTTATAGATAGCAACACTCCAAATTTTTGAGACATATCTCTTTTATGTTTTGTTTTTCTTTTCAAGTTCACAATATATATCACAAAATGACAAAGTTGATATAATTAAATATTATTATTTTCAGGTTTTACAAAATGGATACTAAATTGACTGACAAAGAAGAGGTAAGAAGTAAAAGAAACAGAGAACCGACTGATTCGTTTCAGTTTTGAGATTGTCCCAGTTTGTTTTGTGAGTTCTCATAATGTGCAACTATTGAGGACATATCCCTACATGAAACCTGATACTGTCAATGTCATTGTTACCTAAACGGCTATAAATATGCTGTTTTTGCAGTTAATGAACATTGGCATTGGAGACTCGCCCCAAACCGCATGCCGCCCTCTGAAAAGTTAACTTTCCGTTGCTTGCAAGTGAAGTTTTTTTCTTGTCGCTACAAAATGCAGACAGTAATGAAACGTGATACCTTGTTATCTATCTATACCTGAGATGTCCATCCCTGCTATGTACACTGTGCTGTGGGTATTGACCGTAGCTGTATGTATTGACTGTACACTAGTGTCTAATTACCAACGGTAGCAAGCTGTGTGTGTATTTTCTGGGATCGATGGTGGTGTCTAACACTTCTGTAACACCTCATTTAAAACTAGGTCAGATTACCGGCATGATACGTTTCTTTGTGCGCGAGTTTTCACACCCTTTAATGTGTCAATTAAAATGCCCTGAGTGTCTGCTGTAAAGTTTAAGTTCATCCAACTACAATGGCTGTTTCAAATTTGTAAGAATAGGGCAATTTAACCTGCAATGCTGTACTTGCGATGGATTTGAATAGGTTTAATGACAAAAACTTTACATAGGTTTTTTAAAGAGATTTCTCTCTTTGTTTCTTCAGATCAAGAGGAAACTCGAGGAGATGAAGATGAAATATGCTAAGATGCAGAAGAAGTTGACTGTAAGTACTGTCATTTGTCTGTGCGTAAAGTTGTGTGTACGTAGATTTGTCAGTACAATATTTTACGATTGCGAATAATGAGCATTCTTCAAAGAGAGCAAGGGATGACTTGTTAAATATATTTCTTATGACCAAAACATTCTCATAATACGGAAAGTTATTTCTAATAAGAATCTCCTTCCATTAATTTTTGAAAGATGTTTGATCAATTTAATTGAACAAATTTTATGTTTGGTAAAAAATGTCAGAGTTTATTTCTAGGGCTTGAAATGAGTGACTCTTTTGGCCAATGTGCCTGTCTAGCATTGTTACAGACCTGTGCAACGGAGTTAGAAAAAAAAGTTTTGTAAAGTAAACCTTGTGTCATCCTTACAGAAATCTGAGAGCAGAAAACATGCCAAAAACCATGTTCGAAGAATCGTGGCTGAACAGGGCAATGCTCCCAGTCCCGAACTGTATATTAAAACTACTTCAAACCCTAAAGGGAGTTCATACGAAACGATCGATTCTCCAGAAAAGAGAGAGAATCCAAGCGAGGCAGAGATGATGACTGGCAAATCCAGCAAGATAAACCCGAAATCATTGCGCAAGAGTATTTCCTTTAAACTGGAAGATAGTCCGATTGAGAATGAGACCGATGGATTCCACCATGGTACTCTGTCTGTTGATAGGCCGGAGAGTCTAATCATGAGATATCATGAGACTGTCCAATCTTCCATAGACGTTCTTGAAAATAAGTCATGTCATAGTGGAAGTGCTAGACATTCAAAAGAGATTGATTGTGGAGATAAGCAATCTATAAAACTGTCAAGGCTTTCTCATAACAAAAACACAAGAAGGAAGAGGAGGAGGAGAAAGACTGATTCTGGAGCGGACCATTCGAATGTAGGAGATGACAGTAATAGCTGCTTGGATGAAAGAGGGTCCCCCTCTCTTGAAGTTGGGTTGAGTCCGAACTGTACCCCTAGTGCTACCTCAGAATCTACATGCAACACTGAAAGGAGGCAACCGAGAGATGCTCGTCCTGTGAATGAGATAAAAGATGAAGTGAAGAATACCAAGGATACTTTATCCTTAAGACACCTGGGAGTCTTACAGGTAAATGTGACAAGTATGGTAGTTCTGGAGGTGAGGTGGCTTGGGGAAAATACCATACATGTATTGTCTAGTCAGTTTGAAAAGAAACTACCTTCAGCAGAACTGTCCATGTGAATGATGGAACATGTGTGTGTGGAGTGATGATACAAAGGGTTATAAGTGAAGTAAGGCCAATGATGTAACCAGGAAGACATAGTTAAGTAAGGTCAATGATGTAACCAGGAGGACATAGTAAAGTAAGGCCAATGGTGTAACCAGGAAGACATAGTAAAGTAAGGTCAATGATGTAACCAGGAAGACATAGTTAAGTAAGGTCAATGATGTAACCAGGAAGACATAGTAAAGTAAGGCCAATGGTGTAACCAGGAAGACATAGTAAAGTAAGGTCAATGATGTAACCAGGAAGACATAGTAAAGTAAGGCCAATGATGTAACCAGGAAGACAGAGTAAAGTAAGGCCAATGATGTAACCAGGAAGACATAGTTAAGTAAGGTCAATGATGTAACCAGGAAGACATAGTAAAGTAAGGCCAATGGTGTAACCAGGAAGACATAGTAAAGTAAGGTCAATGATGTAACCAGGAAGACATAGTAAAGTAAGGTCAATGATGTAACCAGGAAGACATAGTAAAGTAAGGCCAATGGTGTAACCAGGAAGACATAGTAAAGTTAGGCCAATGATGTAACCAGGAAGACATAGTAAAGTAAGGTCAATGATGTAACCAGGAAGACATAGTAAAGTAAGGCCAATGATGTAACCAGGAAGACATAGTAAAGTAAGGCCAATGATGTAACCAGGAAGACATAGTAAAGTAAGGCCAATGATGTAACCAGGTAGACATAGTAAAGTAAGGCCAATGGTGCAACCAGGAAGACATAGTAAAGTAAGGCCAATGATGTAACCAGGTAGACAAAGTAAAGTAAGGTCAATGATGTAACCAGGAAGACAGAGTAAAGTAAGGCCAATGATGTAACCAAGAAGACATAATTAAGTAAGGTCAATGATGTAACCAGGAAGACATAGTAAAGTAAGGCCAATGGTGTAACCAGGAAGACATAGTAAAGTAAGGCCAATGATGTAACCAGGAAGACATAGTAAAGTTAGGCCAATGATGTAATCTGGAAGACATAATAAAGTAAGGCCAATGATGTAACCAGGAAGACATAGTAAAGTAAGGTCAATGATGTAACCAGGAAGACATAGTAAAGTAAGGTCAATGATGTAACCAGGAAGACATAGTAAAGTAAGGCCAATGATGTAACCAGGAAGACATAGTAAAGTAAGGTCAATGATGTAATCTGGAAGACATAATAAAGTAAGGCCAATGATGTAACCAGGAAGACAGGGTAAACAGCTTGTGTAACCATGGTAGGAAAGGTAACAGATACTTAATGAAGGGTGCGTGGGGAATTTGGGGTTCAAATTACTTTTGCTGATAGGATAGATAATTTTAATCTCAGTTTACTAACATAATCCAAGTTTTGTGGAAAAGTCCAAAGTTTCATGCAGAATAGGGGAGCACAGCTGACCCCTATCATTTTGTGTTAAAAGGCTCTACCATTTCATTATCACTATTTCTCATTATTTAATTCACATTATGTGTGTATTTCGTAATGAATCCTTCCGACTATGTTTAATTCCCAGACATGTGATCCACCTTTTAAATTGGTGTCTTGGGATGGGATCTGTTTACATACAGCAACCGCCTATACAGCTCTCATTGTTCACCACAGTCGAACTGCTGTACTGTGGCTACACACAGAGACGTGGGAGGCTAGAAGTCAGTGGTCAGCTGATCAGGTGCAGTTTTTTTTTCACTTTTGACTTTAATTTTGATTGAAACCTTACTCTTTACTAACTTACTTACTAAGTATAAAATCAATATAGAACATATTGGTAGCCCTGAGCTACACTTAAAGGTACATACAGTTCTATGATGTAAGGTCTAAACTGTTAACTCTTTAAGACATTCTCTTAATTTCAAGCACTCTCTGGCAGGTATGCATAATGCCTATTAAGAAAAAAGGAACTTTATTAATAAACCTTGGTTCTTGCAACAACAATACCATTAGACACCTTTTTTTGTAAAATCAAGTTATTTTATTTCACTTCTGATTTTAATTTTGATTGAAACCTTACACTTTACTAACTTACTAAAGTATAAAATCTATATAGAACATATTGGTAGCCCTGAGCTACACTTAAAGGTACATACAACTATGATTGAAGGTCTAAACTTTTAACTCTTTAAGACAGTAATTTCAAGCACTCTCTGGCAGGTATGCCTATTAAGAAAAAGGAACTTTATTGATAAAAGTTGGTTCTTGCAACAACAATTCCATTACACACCTTTTTTTTGTAAAATCGAATTATTTTATTTCACTTCTGATTTTAATTTTGATTGAAACCTTACAAAGTACTTTACTACTTACTAAAGTATAACATCTATATACTGTAGAACATATTGGAAGCCCTGAGCTACACTTAAAGGTACATACAGTTCTATGATTGAAGGTCTAAACTGTTGACTCTTTAAGACGTTTTAGTAATTTCAAGCACTCTCTGGCAGGTATGCCTTTTAAGAAAAAGGAACTTTATTAATAAAAGTTGGTTCTTGCAACAATAATTCCATTACACACCTTTTTTGTAAAATCGAATTATTTTATTTCAAGTGGATATAAATGTTGTGTGAATGATACTTGTAGTAAAAACTGATTATGTTATTCTAAGCTAGTGCTGTATTTGTTGTATGGATTATAGTATGAAATCAAATTAATTTATCTTCACAAATGCTCATTTTTTAATATTTTTTATTTTGTGAGGGCGTCGTCAGTTTCATTCAGCAAAGACGACATAAATACAACCTGTTTTGTCTCTGCTTTTGCATATTAATTAACCTCTCCTATTCTTTTCTTTCTCCAGGATGTCTCAATTATTCATGTTGTAATAGATTCTACCATTGAATCTCAACTTTCCATTGTATTTACATTGAAGAAGACATCTGAAAATGAACTGTGGTAATAAAAAAAAAACTAACTTTTATCTGAATTATATTCTTTTGATCAGTCTTTCATATTTCCTCTTACATTATGCAGTTGTTTACCGACAAGTAATACCTTTAACTGCGAAGTTATCTTTAAATTTTAGTAAATTTTCAGACCAACTCAGCCAGTTGTTACTCCACTTTAATTATGAATAAGTTTTTACCAAAATCATGAACTCCATCCGAGCGGGGGAGAATTATTTGAGAAAATGCAAGTCATTTCACGTAGAAAATTTTATGGCTGAATTCACAACTCTTCACAGCTCTGTTAAACAGGGCAATAATCAGATTGAATGCAAAGAAGTTTGAAAAACAGGTTAGTAGCTAGATCATATACATCTAATGAATTTTTAAAAAAATACCAAAAGTGAGTGGGAGTGACCAGAAATGAATGCAAGAAAGATAAAAAAAAAATCTGTTTTGAACATTTCAAACTCTACCAATTTATTCTCTCTCTCACTCACCCTGAATTGATCATTTCTCAATTACATCGCAATCCATTTCACTGCAATGTTTTTGGTCACGTTTATAGTAAACAAAAACGACAAGATTAGTAGTCCTACCTTGGCGAGACTCTCTGTACATCATGTACAGAGAGTCTTGGGTTGGTTGCACCTTTTTACCAGTGAGTCTCAAAATTCAGACTTTTAGCTCGTAAGTGTCTTACTAAATTATTGTTTTTCTTGATGCTTGATAAAGTATTCTCAATAACATAAATGAAGAAAAGAAGATGTAAAAAAACCACCAGTGTTTGGTTAAAACCAATACTTTGCCCTTCTTTTGGTTTACAGTGATTTTCTTTTCATTTTGATGTAATATAATATTGCACGTGTAACAGCATCCCTGTTCATATCGGATGACTTTTGGTTTCCATCTGTGAGTGTTCAGTGTTACTTCAGTGCGTACTAAGAGGAAACTGTACAATACAAACTAGAACTATACTATAATGTTTAATACCAGCAACTCTTAGTTGGAATTGCTGCTATGGGAGTCTTGAGATTTTTAAAAAAAAATTTTTAAATTATTTGCCATCTTTATATATTTATCCATATTGTGTAATTGATCACTTGACAAGCATGTAAAATCCAGGATGATTTGTGTTAAAGTTGATAATGGTAGATATCATTGCATTTAATAAAGAGGTTTGAAAATATCGGTATATGAATAACGGAAAAACTGACTGTTAAGTTTAGACAAATGAAAATGTATGGCTTGAATGGGATTTGAACCAGTGACCTCTAAGGTCTGTAACCCAGAGGTCACTGGGTTCGAGTCCTGCAAAATTGTTTTTTCCTGATTTATTTGAAAGAAGGGATGATAAAGAATCCTTTGTATGTCTCCTAGAACATTCATTTAGCTTTTAGTTAGATATGGTGCAGTTTCAGTGACATTTATGCAGTGATTGGTTCAAAATGAAGAAAAATGGTTTGACTACAAATTTTAGTTTCAAACTTGAGGTATGGCCACCAAACCTTAGTGTCACAAAATCCGTCGGTTACTAGCACAAATATTTAATACCACCAAAGGCTTAATCAATACAGTTATTTGAGAGAACAAAATGAGCTTGGAGCCTCAAACTCACAATAGCAAAGTAATCAAAAATGTTATATCTGTCAGTAATAATAATAAGTCATTTTCAAAACTATTTTTCCAGACTGATTGCTTTGTACTATGCTGCATCATGATCGACACATTATGGACCTTGACGTTACAATCGGTCGATTCTTTTGTTTCATTTTTGTTTTTCCAGCTTTGTAACTCACAACTTTGAACAAGATACAGAGAAGATGAGGATGGAGAAACTCTCAGGAAGGTTACGAGAGGCAGAGAGCATCAGCGTTCTCCTGAACGGTGCCGACAGGGGTGCCGTTATGGAGGGTGATGGAACTTCCTATCGTCACATTCACTTCTTTGATATCACAGACAACTTCAAACTCTGGCAGTAAGTCCACAAAGTTATTCAATCATTTTACATCATCATCCCACACAACCATTTTGGCATCAATAATACCATTGTCATCGTGCCCAGACAACTTCTTGCATAGTCACATGGCTAATGGTTTATACCACAAGCAATTGCTCCAGTGACTTTACACACACCAAATTTGTTACCGCCTTGAGGCTTAATGCTTAAGGTCACCAAAGCATAGATGGTTTTCATGTGCCATGACCACCTACACAGCATACAGTATGAGATATGACAGTTTGAACTATCCCAGCACCTGCAAATTTCATACCAATACTATTTATATTTTCAACAAGAGAGTAGGAAGTTTTACCATAGTGCTTAACAACAGCAATTTTTCCTGCCTTGTAAAGGTTTACCGTTTTTATTCCATGGTTAAAGTATTAAATGATGTATCCACTCAAAAAGGTTGACCATCAGAAAAATGGCCTAGAAGGACATTGCTTATGCCTTCTTGCTTGGGTGTTAGAGAAAAATGCATTAAGCTACTGATGATGTACATATCAAATGGATCAAAGGTGAAATAAGGCATTTTGATTTCAGATTGGTTAACCTTTAGAGTAGATATACAATAACACTCTCCTTTTAGGTTTTGTAGTTACTTATATATTTCAAAACAATAATATCAACATTCTTAGTTTGTATGCATGTTTCTGTCGTCTTTCTTAAAGTTAGTGCAATTAACTCCATTTTGTCAATGATGAGACTTCCTTTTAAATCTTGTCAATTACACAACAATGTCAATATTAATTAAACAATATATCTGTTTTGTTTTTAATCTGTATTGTAGCACTCTAATGACCTATAACCAAGGAAAAACTGAGGTGCATTAAGAACCAATACCAGTTCACTTTTAAGAACTACTTTGAACCTGTATGACCCATGTATAAACTGAGGTGCATTTAGAACCAATACCAGTTCACTTTTAAGAACTACTTTGAACCTGTATGACCCATGTATAAACTGAGGTGCATTAAGAACCAATACCAGTTCACTTTTAAGAACTACATTGAACCTGTATGACCCATGTATAAACTGAGGTGCATTAAGGACCAATACCAGTTCACTTTTAAGAACTACTTTGAACCTGTATGACCCATGTATAAACTGAGGTGCATTAAGAACCAATACCAGTTCACTTTTAAGAACTACTTTGAATTTGTATGATCCATGTATAAACTGAGGTGCATTTAGAACCAATACCAGTTCACTTTTAAGAACTACTTTGAACCTGTATGACCCATGTATAAACTGAGGTGCATTTAGAACCAATACCAGTTCACTTTTATGATGAGGTTAAAAAGTGAAGGTCTTTAGAGGATACAGCACATCATGAGTATAACATTATGGTAATTTTTTTATTATCGCAGGGTCAAATGTTTGGAAGGAGTGGAAGCTAACAGCTTCATTTCAGTGAAGGGTGCATCGAACATCTATCTATGTCTTTCATCGTGTCACCTTTCTCTATGGTAAGATTTATACATATCATGTCTAGCAAAGGCAGATTCATATAACAAAGAGGTGGATTTTGCACTTTCTGCAGCTTCTTAAAAGATATGTAAGGGTTTTCACAGAGAAACTGAACGGAGGAACGTTGCAAAATGGGCTAAAATGTTCAATAGCTATGGCTTTATGTTTGCTTTGTATAGAATGTTCTCTAATAGTATTCAATGTCCACCTTAGATATATTTTGGAATAAACAAGTGTGTTCCACCCACTTGTTTCTAACCACCAGTGACCTATGTCTTATGTTATTGTCAGGTTGTGGGTAAAGATGATCGTACATGGATTGAACAGTCAGGCCATCCATGTAACATTATAAGATGACTTTGGAAAATTTTTTAAGCATGTTACCCTCATTCTCAATTAAAACAGCCAAAATAGTTGCTCGTGTCGATTTGAATCTGTTCCATTTTTCAGAATGTTCATATTTAAAATATGTTAACTCTCAAGAATGCTCCTCTTAGGCTAATTTGACGATGTGGTCGGCTCCTCGGTGCAGGACTAAATGTTAACGTTCATCCATCGGTGTATAAATTCTAATAAATCATTCAAAACCGTGCTGTTTTTAATTTCATATAACAAACATGAAAACACTCTTTGGACAATATTCAACACCACTTCTCCTTCTAAATTTGTGGTGCAATATTAACATGTCATTGCAGTTGTAAAAATTGTATGTGTTTCTACTGAGCTGTGTGTGTCATCTCAGGAACTGACCTCACCACTGCGAGCGGAGCTTTTTAAATGGTCTACAGTACAACATATCAAAATTGATTTTTGTGCCTAAAGTGGCCCTGAAAATATATTTATCTGCACAGGTTTTTCTAGTAGAAAAGCTGTTGCTTAATGAGCAGTCTTCTCAGGTGAGGGTTTGGTAGCATTATGAGTCCATCATTAGAAAAGCCCTCTATTCAAAATACGAAATGGATAAGCATTCAACCCGGTAGTGAAGTCCACATATCATCTACAGTTTTACAGATTTATTTGACAGTTATTTATTTAACTGACAATGGAACCTAGTTCTTCTTTGAGGAAGGAAAGAGAATATCTTTCATAACAAACATAAAGAGTGTTCATACATTCTCTAGGATTGTACAGCAATCTGTACAAAAGCATCTGTATCGGGGCTGATTTTCAAAAACCAAATGGAGATCATCATTGGAACAAGTTTGACATTCAGTTGTTCAATAATGGGAAATGGGCTGTTCAATAAAGTAAGTAATAAATGTAGGTGTTTGGCTGAGCAGTCATACTGGCAACCACTGGTCATCTAGTACGTAGATGACCTCTAGGATAATTGTGGATGTCCAAACAGGAATTTATTTGTCTCAGACTATCCTGAAAGACCCTTCAGCTCTGTGTTTACTGTTGAGTGGAGTCTGTGCAATGTATCAGAAGTATTATACCATTAAATGTTGACTTTATTTATAACTAGATACGATGCTTTTCATAAACGAATCTACTTCTTTCACCCAGGACACCAGAGAGTGATGCTCCCGTTCTCAATGTCAATCTTGCAGATTCTCCGGGGAAGATTCTAGTAGATCAGTGTCTTTGGAGTAAGGCAGAAGAGGTGAGTCTGTCCTCTCAACCGGTCACTCTTCTGAGTGATGACCTCTGAGTGACCTCAGATGACCTCTGAGTGATGACCTCTCAGATTATAGGCAAGGAAATAATTGTACAGCTCAGTGTGGTGATAATGTAAAATGGTGACCCCAATCAGTAATGGAGTGGAAACTTTTAATATCAACCACTGTACGGTATCAGTGACGAAGCGTTCAGACAGGCATCCCTAAAAATGGTACCAAAAACATTAAAATTTTCAAACACAGCTTCCCTGTTCCCTTACCTGTTTTTAAATTTATCCAGTTGTTATGTTCCATGGTTACTTCACACTTCTTCCCGTCACAAGGATATTATCCATACAATGTTCATCAAATACATTTTCCTTAAATTTATCCAGTCATTTTTTCCCCTGGTTACTTCACACTTCTTCCCCTCACAAGGATATTATTCACACAATGTTCATCAAATACATTTTCCTTAAATTTAACCAGTCTTCATGTTCCCTGGTTGCTTCACACTTCTTACCCTCACAAGGATATTATCCATACAATGTTCATCAGATACATTTTCCTTAAATTTATCCAGTCGTCATCCCCTGGTTACTTCACACTTCTTCCCCTCACAAGGATATTATCCATACAATGTTCATTAGATACTCTTTCCTTAAATTTATCCAGTCATTATTTCCCCTGGTTACTTCACACTTCTTCCCCTCACAAGGATATTATTCACACAATGTTCATCAAATACATTTTCCTTAAATTTAACCAGTCTTCATGTTCCCTGGTTACTTCACACTTCTTACCCTCACAAGGATATTATCCATACAATGTTCATCAGATACATTTTCCTTAAATTTATCCAGTCGTCATCCCCTGGTTACTTCACACTTCTTCCCCTCACAAGGATATTATCCACACAATGTTCATCAAATACATTTTCCTTAAATTTAACCAGTCTTCATGTTCCCTGGTTACTTCACACTTCTTACCCTCACAAGGATATTATCCATACAATGTTCATC
>JAIPMN010007689.1:4840-15400 GCA_020650975.1 Apostichopus californicus
ACCAGTAGAATACATGTAGCCAGTGGTTTTGTATAGATGTACAGTGGTTAGACCAGTAGAATACAATATGTAGTCGGTGGTTTTGTATATATGGTTAGACCAGTAGAATACAGTATGTAGTCAGTGGGTTTGTATATGGTTAGACCAGTAGAATACATGTAGCCAGTGGTTTTGTATAGATGTACAGTGGTTAGACCAGTAGAATACAATATGTAGTCGGTGGTTTTGTATATATGGTTAGACCAGTAGAATTCATGTAGCCAGTGGTTTTGTATACAATACATGTACACAGAAGTTAGACCAGTTGAATACAGTATGTAGTCAGTGGGTTTGTATGGTTAGACCAGTAGAATACATGTAGCCAGTGGTTTTGTATGGATGCACACAGTGGTTAGACCAGTAGAATACAGTATGTAGTCAGTGGGTTTGTATGGTTAGACCAGTAGAATACATACAGCCAGTGGTTTTGTTATACATGTACACAGTAGTTAGACCAGTAGAATGTATGTAGCCAGCCGTTTTGTATATATGGTTATACGGCTTATACCAGTAGAATACATGTAGCCAGTGGTTTTGTATAGATGTGTACAGTGGTTCTAGACCAGTAGAATACAGTATGTAGTCAGTGGGTTTGTATATGGTTAGACCAGTAGAATACATGTAGCCAGTGGTTTTGTATAGATGTACACAGTGGTTAGACCAGTAGAATGTAGTCAGTGGGTGTCTTTTTGTTGTGGTTTACAATGGTTGGATGACATTTTGCCAGGGTGTTTTTCGTATACAGTGGCTTGGTAAAAGATTAAAACTGTTTTTTTCACTTTTTGGGTTTACACTGGCTGGGTAACATATGTACATACAAATTGGGTAAATATGTAGGCAGTGGTTTTTTGGTATACATTGGTTGGGTAGCATAACCAGTGGTATACAAGTTGGGTTAATATGTAGCCAATTGTTTTTTGGTATACATTAGTAGGGTAACATCAATGTAACCAGTTGATTTTTACAGCACTACTTGGTTGGGGAGCACACTTTCTATGTACCCAGTGCTGTCTATGTACACAGGTTACTGTCCAGGGTAGGTTATGTAGCCACTGACATGGTTGTCCCTGGGACCCAACCTGCCATGGCAGAGAGCTGGGAACTGAAGCAGGCTGGACGTGAGCTACTGGTCTGTAGATCTATGGAAATTTAGGATAGCATTATGTCTTCAGAAGTACTTGAAGCCATTTTTTGGGAGAGTTTTATCCCCTTTTAACTTCTTGATTGACTTGTCTGTTCCTTCTCCGTATGCATCTGAAATATCTTGCTCCTGAAAGGTGAATACATCTGATAGTTGCAAAAATTAGGAGGAGATGAAGTTTTGAAAGATCCTATGATCAAACATACAGTATTCTTGAAAAATGTTTCAAATTGTTAATTCAAGAAATGATAACACATTCACTTTCTTCAAATTTGGACATTTTGGCCCACTCTCCAAAAGAACGATAATGATACTTTTGGAAAATGTGAAGGTTTTTTAATTATGTAAATCCCTGTGATAGGGAAACCATTAATTTCTTGCCAATTGTATGGAACATGTTGTTATGAAAATGTTGTTAATATGCTCTTTTAAAGCCTGAACAAAGTAGGCAAGTAATCATTTAGCCGGAGGCTTTCTGACAATTTTTGGTAAAATAGCATTTGGTTCCCAAACCCTAAACAGATTTGACTTTTAATTGTCTCCATGATTTGTAAATAGTATATCCCAATGTTAATGTATGCGACCAAGAGAAGTACAAATATATTCACCGTACACAGCGAGTACCGTCAGGTCCTTCAACTTGCACCCTGAGTGCCCTCCATATTTCTTGCCCACCTACGTACAGCTCATGTGCCATGCCACTTTTCAAAATCATTTTGAGGCTGACAATATCAGCTACATTTGTCTACCAAAAAAATGTCTGTCATTTTTCAATTACTAACAAAAATTGTCATTTCAGGAAATGTCTTTTTAAAAGCAATATTTCATGTACATATGTTGCTTTAACTTCCTTTCATGGTGATAAAATAATTTTCAGGCATCCTACCACCTTTGGCATTAAAGTGATATTTGGTAGAAGGCCAAGTATTAAAGGTGAAAGATTTTTTCCCCCTCTGTCTTTCATTTCTTTGTTGCTATCTACCTGAGATAAATATTCAGTCTTCCCGATACAGTATATTACTGATGCTGATTGCAATCTACACAGGCCATTAAAAGCAGTACTATTCATGTAGCACTCTGTCGAGAATATGTACGATGTGTACTTCATATGCTGTCACGATGAAAGGTCAGAAGGGTGTTGGAAAATGTTCCCAAGTGCTGCTACATTTATTAAGTTGTCTTTGACTCTCCGTATTCCTGGTTCATTGCTTGATATGTTGCTTGATATATCTGTTTGTTTACTTTCAGGATGTTTGCTAGCCTCCGTTTTGAAGTAATGCGGAATGCGTATTTCCTCAGAGCGATCAGCAACTCGCCGATGGAGAAGCCAACCAATTAGGCGATTTCAAGACACTTGACAGTTAAAAGAAGAAATGACAGACTGTTCAATTGGAAGGCTTCTAGCAGCCTTCCTGTTAACGACTATACTTGTAATTTGTGCAGGGCAAACCAGAACTGGTCAAATCGATCCCGAGTTCGTGCATCAGATACCGGGAATGACCGGCAGCCCGAGAACCATATTCAGTTGTAGTTTTCCAGTCACTGGTGACTACGTGCTTTCATGGGCAGTCAATGGTATTGCTATCAGCAACTCCACAAATGTATTCATTGCGGAATATGAGAACGTTTACACAGTCATCACATCACAGACATTTGGTACAATACTAGGTTCAAATGTTCCCTGGGAACACCATCTTTATAATTTTACTTGCCAGCTATACGACAGCGACGAATTTGTAACGAACAGTCAAATCACGCCTGCTTTTGAATCCGCAATGGCCACTCTGAAGGTTACCAACAGACCCTCAGAATCCGATCCAATCTGTCAACTAGAACTGAGAGAGGATGAAACCGAGCAGCCACTTATAGAAGTTAACTGTTGTGTGGAACTCACGCGCGAGGCACTGTCCGTGTCGCTGGTACAGGGGACGGTCAGGTGGTACCGCAATAAGACAGAGTACGTAGACGACTTGGACAAACGCAGGCAGCACTGCTTCAGACACACAGTGTATGGAAGTGCCTTGAGTACCGGCGCATTTGAATGCATCCTGGAGAGCCCCACGTTCCATTCGGAACAACGTTGCACCTTTCAGTCCTTCAATCCCCAGATCACCTATTCGCGTGTCGAGCAGGACCGCGTGGACCTGGTCTGCTCCTTCAAGGCAGACGATATCATTGGGTACACGTGGTCAGTGGACAAAGATATCGAGTACCAGCTGTCCGAGGACAGAAAACATTTTTCCACCCTCAACAAAGATAAGAGAAGTGTCACAGTGTCTTGCACGGTTTTTACTACGAGCGGCTACGGCGTGGCGAAGCTCCAGATAATTGCAGAGAAACAGGTCGGGCCAAGACTGGCAGACCAACGCATCGTAATCATCGTAGGCTGCGTTTTACTCGGCATCATTCTGCTTCTCTTCTTCATCATCGTCGCCTACCTCATAGTCATACGCGGCATCTGTTTCTGCTTCCGTCCTCCGGACAGATACAGCGAGCGCGACCTCCGTAGGATGCAGCTGGAGAGAGAGAGCAAAGCGCATTTCAGGACGCTTCATAATAGTACCTCCCACGAGGCAGTGCAGCTAGTCATACCAAACGGAGGCCACCGGTACCACGCGGCCGCGGCGGCTGCAGACGAAGACACGCCACCGGTACCGGGTGGCAATGCGCAATATAGTTCCCATCTCTTGGACTATGCTGACCTCGACCACGGTAACACCCCGTCAGATGACCTGGAAGATTCACCAGCGCCACCTCAGAGAGCCGATAACACCAAGGTCGAATATGCAGACATTCTGAAGCCACCAACCACGTCTTTGCGGGACATGAGCTGAGAGTAGCTAGGATCGGCACCCCACCGTCACGTCTTAGGCCTTGAGAGAGACATCGTATGGCATCTCAGAATTTACTGCCGTAATAGTCTCTCTCAGGGCATCGCATCTGCATTAGTGGTACTGAGGTCAAAGGTTACCATGCCAGTGGATAGATCTGCGGCAAGCTGATGGGTCAGATTCGCAGATATTCTGAAGCCTACGACCTTGTCATTGAGGGACATGAACTGGGAGCAACCAAGGTTGATCTACCATAAAACACGCATATGAGATCATGAGATATAAGCAGAATGATGATGCAAGACCAAAGTGCATGATGTATAAAACTCTTCTGAAATGCATTTTTAAATCAAAGTTGAGTGCAGCTTTTAAAACATTGTAAGCAAAAACCTGGCTTATTTTTCTCAGCATTGCTTCACAGACAAATTTTGTAAACAGTCTTGTGGAAAAAAATCTTTTGGCTCTTAGTTTTGGTCAACAAATAATTAAAGGTAACTACAAAATGTATAAACTGTTAGTCAAATAGACACTTAAGGAAACAAATCATCTTTATTTCTTTACTACTAATCGATTTCCTAATCCAAACTGATCTTATTTCTTCAAAAATTATAAAAGCCATTTTTGAACATTGTTTGATTCATCCCACTGGGAGTTTCAATACTCTGTTTAAATAAAAAAAACACCTTGCCTCTGAATAAAATGTGTGCTGATGACAACCATCAAATATTTAACGTAAAAATATTGATTAATATTTACTAACAAGAAACAAGTTTTTTTTTTTTTTTAAAGGGCATTTCAATTTTAAGGATATTTCAATTACATAAGCCACATTGGATGTATCCAGCATTAGGTTAAATTTAAAATGTAAGTAGATCTAAAAGCTAACCATGAGTAAATGGTCAGTATTTTAGTATCATCAGTTGTAAAAAAGAAATACTTATTTAACAAAAGTTTTCTGTTAGTGGTATAATTTTATACTTTTATTTTCAACTTAACTTGTATGTTAATATGAAAGTGTATATTGATGTCATCAGCATTGAAATAAGTTTAAGTTAACATCAGTCTGACAAAAGGTTTGAAATTGCCAATTACAATTCTCAATGAGGGAAATTGTTCCAATGGAGGGAAGTGGAAGTTTTGTAAATTGCTTTTTAGTTGAATTATTTCTGACACTTTTCTCGTATTCCTTATTTTTCTGTGTGTGGTTGGTTGGGGGAGGGGGGGTTGCATAAAAGCGTCGAGGCTAAACTAAAGTTCAAATGGGAAAATGTTTAGTTTGGTGGAGATATTGAGAAGGATGTGGTAGTTTGATCAGTTACAATTATAAATTCTATGCTTAAATTCTTGAAAGGTTTCATAAAATTGACAGGCTCTGCCATTCTTAAATAGCAGATTCAGCTAGCATCAATATGCTAGACTGATAAAAACTGGTCACCTGAAATATCCTATCATGCGACATACTCATTTGCAATGTCTTTGAACACACATTTGAGGGTGAGAACGTAAAGGAAAGTGATTTTTGGGGAAATGATAAAATGTGTGTTTGTGTAGGGAGGGGGGGGGGAGGGGAGGGTGGATGGAGGAGAATACTGTTGGTCCTTACATGTCCATACGTCATGTGAGAAGCAAAATATTGATAAAGGTTTAGAATGGGAATGGTTTAATTAATCATTTAATGTAACTGTGTCACATCACCTCAGATGCCTTTGTTTCTTGAATATAGACTAATTATGGTAAACATCAACTTGGAAGAAGTGGTCATGGATTAAACTTGAAGAGATGAGGCAATAAATCTTATTAATTTGATTCATTTTATTATAGCAGTTTGGTCTTCTCAAGTGCCTTGATCAAACTTCCATTATAATTCCATAAATTTATATTCTGTAGATATCTGAATATAGAGCACTGTCTAGATCTTCACACAAAGAGGATTATTTTGAACAAAATATTTGGAGAAAAAAATCTAAAGATTGATATGAGATGATCCAATGCAACAGAAACTGTTTTGCAATGTAGTTCATCTTGCTGTATATGTATTTTTTCCTCAAGGTAATGTCCTCTAAAATATGAAGATTTTAGCTGGGGGAATGCTGCTTTAAGGTAAAGTGGAAAGCTACAGGTCATCAAAGACACTACACTGTCAGATATCAAGTTTCTTAACATCATGCTATGTTTCACGGTAGATTTGTATAAATTGTAAATTGCTTGAGAAGAGCCAACATTAGTACGTTTAGATTGTTAGTTCAGCGGCTAGAGTTGAGTGCTCGGCTGTATTCAGGGTATTAGTGTCGTGTGCAGTGGTCATACGAAAAGTGCAAGGTATGCTATGATTTAGTTGTGAATATATAAATATATATATAGCGGGAGGCCCAGGTTCAAATCCCAGTTGAGGCTGGAAGGTTTTTCACTGTTCTAGACTTTCCAACTCATTACCATTTCAAATATATATATATATATATATATATATATACATGTGTATGTTGTGTAAGGCTCACTGTGCAGTCTAAAACTACAACTTTTGAAGTATTATTATATATGGTGCTTAGATGGAGTGATGTCCACCCATCCTCCAAAGAAGGTGCTGTCTCTAATAGGATACAGTGCAACTTGCATTTGTCATTTAAACAACCATACTATGTTGTTCGGGAGAAGAGGAGGGGGGGGGAAGGGGAGGAGGGATTAGATGAGACAAATCCAGCGATATGATTGGTCCATACGACAGAGATAATGACATGTGATGAAAACTTCCCAACTTCTCTTTGGAGATATCACAGTTTTGACAGTTCCTTCACGCACACTCGGCTTAAGACTCGATCAAGTCTAAATATGGCGTCATAGAGCCTTGTGTGCTTCAACTCGTTACGCTTTTCTGTATTTGTTACTTTGTTTATTTCCTTTTTAATGAAGATGCATTTTGAACGTTGAATCTAAAATGTTTACTACTCTCAGCATGACCTAAAGATGGCGGAGGTTTCAGTGTCAACACTGTTGACTAGAAATATGAAAACGAAAAAACAAAGCGAAAGTGAAAAAGGTTTTCAGACCATATTGGAACTGTGACATCACATCCACAGATTAATGACAAAGTGACATCTCCCACGCGCAACTTTTAAACAGTTAGCATAACTCCCCAAACGAAACACGATCATTCTTAGCTGTTTCGGGGTACACAGAGAGGAAGTTAGTACCATAGCTTTGAAAATGTTGTTTGGAAAGTTTGCTTGTAAAGTACAGGTGTATCAGAATGCAAAGAAATTATTGAGGCTTCTTCTGTACAAACTAAAAGAAAAACATCTTTGACTACTTTCTTTACTTTTTCTCATTTTTTTATAGTTTCATTTTACTTCATATACTTATGATAATATATGGTTAATTTAAATTCAATACTTTTTATACTCAACTTCTCTTAACAATATTGGCTACAGTTACTGCGATTTGATGATGAACATTCAGAGAACCTAATGGATGGTGGGTGGGTTGGAATGGGGGTGGGGGGGGGGGGGCAGGAGAGGTGGAAGGAGGATTCACAAGTTTACACTTTGGATGAGGCAACTTGTTCTTCGGTACATCAAAATACCGATTGACACAGTCTCTGTTATCGAGTGTTCCAAAGTTGGAATCCTGATGTTTTAAACAATGTTTCTTTTCTATTTAACCAACAATTTCTTTTAAACCAAAACGTTGTTGACAGCGTGGAAAGTGTATATTGTAGTGGATGAAAGTGCACGATTCATGTAAGTGCTATTTAATGTGTACAACTATCATCATGTTGGATTCCTAAAAGTGATGTTTCAAAAGGCTGATTACACGAGAGAGAGAGAAGATAAAACTAAAACCATCATTGTGTTCCTCTTTTGTCGTACCTATGTCGGTATATGTTATGTTCTACTATTATGACCAGTTATTTTTTTTTTGGTGGGAGTGGGGAGGAGGTTAGGGGAATCTGAGAGAGGAGGCTAGTCCTGGGGTTCTGTGGCGATGCTACTCATGAACATTAAGGTCTCTCCGCACAGTGAGCCATTTCAAAAGGAAGTCATACATGGAGGAACGGCATGTACGCTATATCTTCCACCCTCCCCCCCCCCCACCCCTCCACCCTCCACCAATGATAGATATCAACTATATAGGTATGCCAATATTTACTCAGTGTTACAGTTGCATCTTAGGGATTTGTTGAACATTTTCTGGGCCCCAATATATCCCTGTTCTAATCTAATGTAATTCACTCGCTATGAAAATCAAGAGAGAACTTTAAATCTTTGAGAGAGACATGTTTTTGCTTCACTTCTAAGTGCAAGAGATCTTTGGTAGTTAACTGCTATGGCAACCGGTAAACGATAAATGTGTGTTTTACTTCTGCTTTTAATACACCGCGTATCTCAAGGGCTAAGAAATCAATGGCACTGTGAGAGTAGAGGCTCTCCCAATAATTACAAATTTCCCAAGGTTTGGATTTCCTGTGGATATAAAGAGAAGGGAGCCATTTGCACAATCTTAGGTCCATCCCAAATGATGTTTGACAGGTGTGCTGATATGTTGTGTCATGTGATGATAATGTCTTATTGTAGTGTCATGTGCCAACTTGTTTCATTTTGGCACAAAGAAAACCCCTAAAATCTTCCAAGTGTGGACCATATGAGGTAACCTCCTCATGTCCACTCTCAGCTACACTTCCCCCTTTACCAATTGACCATCCAAAATAAAGGAGAGTTTAGTCCACTGAAATTTTTAGTTCGGTCACTGATTTATAAGAAACCATGTCTTTCTTTTGTATGTCCTTGTGGGAACCTATTTTACTCCATTAAAAAACACCAACCTGCTATTATTACGTGTGGCATGCATAAATGGGAGAGGGGGGGGGGGGACATTTTACTTGAAATGAAGCTTTTCTAGTAGTCAAGCTATTGTGAGGAATATACTATAGTTTGGAATAGAAATGTAAAATTTAACAAAATTAATTCCAAAGCTGTTTGAAGTCATTACCACAGCTCCACAAAATGGTCGTTTGACGTGATCCACCCAGCTGAACTGAAACTTACGTCAAACGGCCAAAATTCCCCACCACAAAGTTTCCATCAATCACATCCCCATAGGAAACAAAAAAACAAATGAAGAAAACATCTCCATGTCCTCCCATCTCGCAAACTCAGCATCTTGCGTGCATGCATCATATCGACAGATCTGAGCGAGCCTACACCAGCAGGGTACAGCCAAATAATAACCATGTGCCATGTAAGACTGAACATTGCCACTGGAGCCATCCTTATCTGGATAACGATGGTAACGATAGCGCCTGCACCAATCGACTAATTACTCTTGCTAATTACTCTTGCTAATGGAGAGAGATGTACTAACGACTAGTACTAACTATCAAGTCAGTCCTTTGATTGGTACAGACAGTCCTGTGGACATTCAATGTTGAATGTGTTTGCAGTACAAGACAAGTCATATCAGGCAAAATTCATGGACGCAGAAATATCAGACCAAAAAAAAAGGAAATATCGTCAGTTATTCACTGATTAAAAATCATCTGTCCAGTGGGCAATTAAGCTCTTCCTCATTGGTCCCTGATAATTTCATGCCAATTATTTGATTTGATTTATTTATTTGCTTGTCTCTGGATAAACAAACTATGCAAGACATCTTGATAAAGAATGCAGCTTATGTATCTTGCTACTCCACTCAAAAACGTAGACTTCCGCAAAGGATCATTCTCCCTGGAGAGTAAGAGATCTCAAAGTATATATGCAAATTTTAAGAGAGAAGAAGAGTAAGAAATGCAAATTTTTGGGAAATCCCCAACATTAAAGGTCATCAGTATTGCCATAAATATGCTAGAAAGTTAAATAAAGGTCACTCATACTTCAGAAGGTGTGTGGCTATTAAATCACAGCCACCTTCAAAATATCATAGGAGTGTTACGGGACAAGATCAATCACAGACAATTATGAGAGAAACAGAAATAACTGCCTAGTTGTCATAATACAGGCTCATACTTTACCCAACTGTCTTTTCCCCTGATCAACAACCCCCTGCCTGCCCCCCCCCACCCTTGAGAAAAAGAAACCTGCATATGCATCAAGTATACTTTGTCAATTAGCTATTAATAATATAACGAGTCCACTAATTACAATTCACTTGGTGAAAAAATGGGAAACTCATGAGCAGAGCTCCCAACTGACCCGCATTTCGCGGGTTGGACCCGCATTCTAACACCCAAACCGCTGACCCGCGCAAGCGTCCGAAAAACCCGCATTGTAATTGTCAAGTATACATAAAAAAAATTGCATCAAATTTTGACTTAGCAACCATCATTTCTTTAGCATTTAGCATAATAGAGTATAAAACCTCCTTTACAGCATCATTTGAACCTCAAATTAGCCTATATTTCTTTTCATTGGGGCGAGCAATGAACATTTTCATGCCACCGGAAAGAATTCATTATCACCTATTATACAACACCTAATTATATTCCGGCCATTTGATTGGTCAATTGCTCGTCGATTGCATGCAAAATCCGCTCTATTGCACGCTATGAAATAGAACCAT
>JAIPMN010007690.1:0-11771 GCA_020650975.1 Apostichopus californicus
AGTGTTAATTCAAATGCAAATTTTATTGCTAGATGAAAATTCCTGTAGAAATACTGTAAAATGAGTGAGAGTACTGTAAAATACTGCTCATATAAGAACGGAAAAATGAAAAAAAAAAACACTGGTTAGGATTAAGTACTTTAAATGTGATATAATATTAGATAGGAAAATTATTAAACCCAAAAAAGCTGTCTTGTTTGAGAAAATCAGTTCTAAGTAATTAAAAACTCCACTCTGAAGAGGAATTTCTCTATTTAAATAAAAAAAAATTTAGAAAACTTGAGTTTCATGTAAAATTTAGGATGTTTGAATTCTCATGAATAATATGGATTTAATAATGCTGCTACAAAAATGTTCGTAAAAAATTTTTTTTTAAACAATCTGAAACCCTTAAATTTGGAAAATGTATCGCATATTCATAAACTTTATACTGGAGGCTGAATGAATTGTCGATTCATAAATCATTATTATAAAAATATATATGAAATGCTTAGAAAAATAAGACTAATATAACCTTTAACACCAACATGAAAAATATGTTCTACTTTGATCATAATTTTGCCAGGCAGTTTTCCAGCAGTATAAACTAACTTATGATATGATAAAAAACCTGATTAAAGTTCCATCCATTTTGTGAAAGAAATATTTTAGTGAATGATTTGCAGATGATGATTAATATTATTTTCTACTTTTGTTTGTTTTCAGCAGAGAATGTTTGTGGATCCAATGCCTTCGCATCATTCAACCAGTCTCAACATCACAGAAGGGAATGACTAAACCTCCCCACTCCCTTTTTTATTTCACCCTTTCCCTTTTCCTCTCCCTCCCCACCCCCCCCCCTTATCTTTTCTTATCCACATTCACAGGTTTTCCTCCCTAATCCCCTTTCCTTCCTTTTCACCTCCATTACTAAATACCTCCCATTGTTTCACCCCTCAGAGAGTCAGAGTTCATCTTCACAGTCCTTACTCCCGCTTCCCTTTCACCCACCTCTCCTTGTTTTCTCTGATTTTTTGCTCTATTTTTCATTGCTCATTTGTCCACGTTTAACTATCTTTCCACCTGTTTCTTAAATGTGTTTGTTTTGTTTTGTTTGTTGGCCTCTGAAGAAGATCCTGGTCGGATCGAAACATCAGTTCCTATCAATTTTATATATCTAAGGAAATGCTTAGAAATGCGTCATCCTCCTCAGTTCACTAATACCTCCAGTGTAATGTTGTTGATAAAAGATTTAAGAAAGTATGCAATCATTTCAAATTTTATTTTCACTTACGAGATGTCTGGAGTTGCAACAGTGCTGAGAGGTTACAAATTCCTTTAATTTTTTCAAACAGTACAAAAGTTAAAAGTTAAACAATTTGGTTACTAAAACCATTTTTGTTTGTTGATATTTTTGGTTCTTTCGTCTTTCTTTTTCATTTTTCCACTATTTGTGAGATATAAATAACTGTCAAATATATTTTTTGGGCAATCTTCTTTATTATGATAAAATAGTTAATAAAACCAATTTGGTCTACATAATACTTAAAACTGAACAAAAGCCTCGAAGGCTCCTTAAATATTGTCCAGTCAAAGGGATATATCTACCTGCATTGGGTAGTATTGCACAGAAAGCTTTGAGTATGTCTATATTGCTGGGGTTTCACAACACTATGTTGTATGTATGTATGTATGCGTGTATGTATGTATGTAAGTATTTTAGATCCTCCTGCAAGCAGGAACTCGCGAAGAAGCCTCATTGGCTTATCAAAGCCGCAAGCTGACCGCAGTCAGTCTCATAGATTCATATTTTAAGTCCATGTTGCAATATAACATTACATTAGGACATAAATCTAGATCAAAATTAAAAGAAAGATATTAAAATCTTAAGAAGACAATTGGATTTCACCTTTGCACGGTACAAAACCTTTAAACTGTCGTATTAACTGCTACTCATCATTTATAAGCGCAACTCAAATATGCTAGAAAGTCCTAAATATGGTCACATCGAGTTCAAACTTCAACAGGCACTCTACACTCACAATAAAGCATTAACAATTACGGAGAAAAACTAAAAAGGTGGAAACTTCACTACAATAGTTTTAAGGGGCAAACGAAAAGCTCACTCAAGAAAGTGCCTAAGAACAATAACTGGCCAACTTGATCCACCTCTCATACTTCTACCACTCATATTCGATCTAACCAACCAAAGTGTTCTCGGAAGATTTTCGCCAGTTGTTTGCGACCCCATAATTTGAGGACAATACTTATGTTAACAAGAGCCCAGGGGCACTATGGTTCCTTGCGTAGGGGTACAGTATATGACAATACACATAATATTATCATAGCAAGATCGGGCTCAAATAGTCCAAGTAATTGTGGTCCTACATGTACCCATAAAGTAACCAACACTATAGCCAACACTTTTGTGATCACAAATTGTGATCGGATTTTTGATTGGAAGGCACTTTTGAGATCTGAATATGGCGTTGAAAATGTAAGAAATATAAGGTCACCTACAAGCGGGTCAACAGATATGATAACATTGGTGATCTCAGATCACATGACCGTTAAGTTTGAAAATGTTCCACCACCCCATTCACAACTTGTCCCAAAATATCAATTGTGTCAGACCTTGGCACTGGGAATTAATTGCATTAAATGTCTAAAAATGAACTTTGACCTTGTATAACTTCACACACAAAGGTCACCCAGGGGTCAACCAATTGACATTTTTGATCGATGAGACCTAAATAGAGCATCAAAACTGTAAAAATTCAAATATTTTTTCTTTGCCCATTTTCTCCCCCAAAATACTATATTTTTAAAATTAATTGACCTTTGGTGGTCTTGGATCACATGACCGTTAAGTTTGAATATATTCCCCTATACCATTTGCAAGTTGTCCCACAATATCAATTGGTCACACCTTGGTACTGGGAGTTATTGCACTAAATGTCTGAAAATTAACTTTGACCTCATATAACTTCACACACAAAGGTCACCTGGGGTCAACCCATTGACATTTTTGATTGGTGAGACGTGAATATAGCATCAAAACTATAAAAATTCAATATTTTTTTCTTTGCCCATTTACTCCCCCAAAATACTAGTTTTTTAACATTAATTGACCTTTGGTGACCTCGGATCACATGACCGTTAAGTTGAAAATATTTCTCTATACCATTTGCAACTTGTCCCAAAATATCAACCGTGTCACACCTTGGCACTGGGAGTTATTGCATTAAATGTCTGAAAATTTACTTTGACCTTGTATAACTTTACACACAAAGGTCACCCCGGTGTCAACCCATTGACATTTTTGATTGGAAGGTACCTTTGATATCCAAATCTAGCATCAAAACCAAACATTTTCTTTTTCGCACGTTTTCTCCCAAAATAAGCACATTTTTTCTAATGTGACCTTTTGACCTTGGTTTCAGATGTAGTTTGATCTCCTGATTCCAAAAATCAACACGACAAGTCTGTACAGCCATCCTTACTCCGTACGAAAACTTTGACCCAATATAACTTCGCACACAAAGGTCACACAGGGGTCAACCTATCGATATTTATGATCGGAAGGTACCTTTGACATCTGAAAATAGCATCGAAACTGTAAAAATCCCCAAAACACTTAAAGGTCACCAGAGGTCAAATTGAGGTCAAGGGTCACCCAGATGCGGGTCAACAATTGGATTACATTGAAGCAACTCCCAACCCTAACGGACAATTCGTTCTCAAGTTATCGCAAAAATACTTGTTTTTTAACATTAATTGACCTTTGGTGGCCTCTGATCACATGACCGTTAAGTTTCAAAATGTTCCCCTAACCAGTTCACAACTTGTCCCAAAATATCAACCTTGTCGCACAGAGAACCAATGGTGACTTTACAGTGAAACCATAGGTGACATCCACACAACTCAATGATGACATCCACAATAATCCACGGATGGCATCACATCAACCCAATGATGAAATTACATGCAACCCATAGATGACATCACACCATCCTAATGATGACATCACAGAGAACTCAATCATGACAATAACAGTGAAACCCATAGATGACACCACACCAACCCCATGACAGTGAACTAAGAGATCCATCCCACCGATGATAGATAATAGAAACCCCAAAGACATGTTCACACCATATTAAATGATGCTATCACCGAGACCCTATTTAAGCATTTTCCTAGAGTGAGCCACTTACAAATTCATACAACAACCAGCAAACATCTCTACCACTTTTAATGTCATTTAACTGTTTTCATATGAAAATATTTAAGCAGCAAACCAAGATATTGAAATGACAAATGGTTTACAGCACAACTGTTTTTGCAGCTACCTCATTTGTTTGTTATATTTTAAATACAGTAGATATTACCATGACAACCAAGGGCGTAGGAACCGGGGGGCTGGGGGGGGGGGGGTGCTAGCCCCCCAGTGAAAAATATGGGGGGCGGAAGTATCATTCCGCCCCCCGCTCCGCAAGTCAGAAAACCCCTTTTTCATTTTCAAAGGAGAAAAAATCTCATTTGGAGCACCAAATTGCATCTAAGGCCAGGTGAAAATGCAAAATTATTCACAAAATGAAGTGGGTGTTGAAGTGTGCTATATTGCACCAAATTGCATCTGAGGCCACCTGGAAATGCAAAAAAAATCCAAAGGGGAGGGGGACCCCTCCCTTAGCTTAGACCCCTCCCCCAGGCCAGCCATCAGTCTTCAGCCCCCCCCCCCACTCGAAAGTACCTTCCTACGCCACTGATGACAACGCTGTCTAGAACCTGCCATTGAACTATTCGTCGTGTTTCCTACGTATTAGTATATTAAGCCAAGCTAAAGTTTACAATAATAATTATCACAGTAAACACTAACATAGACAAACTTTATCAAACTGAAAAACACTGTCTACAATATGGAATAGAAACAAACAAATAAAGACATTAAGAAGGCTTAGATTTCAACTCCTCCATTGCTCAATTCATCAGTCAGGTACTGCCTCTTCGAAAAGTCTTCATATATTTTTGACAGCGTCTTCTCAATATCTGAAAGTGAGAGATTACCAACAATAGGTTTACATTCTCGACACAGTTCAGAACAGAACAGACACTTCAAGGTGTTTTTCACCTTTCATTCTTTTTCTTGTATGTGGTCGTGGACAGCTTTTATTGAATTAATCGTACTAGTAAAAACAAAACATGTTAAATAAAAGTATATGAAATTTATCAATTGTTGTTGTAATCTTCTTAATTGGATTTACCTTGCATTACTCTAGAACAAGCCATTTGTCATACTTCCTCTGTGTGTGACATTTTAAATTGTCTCAACTTCAATAATCACAATAAAATATAAAAATTAAAATCAATCGTAGGGTTTACAGTTTCGTTTCAAGGTAAGGCCTCGCACGGCATAACGAGTATTAATCAACCCCCTTGTCATTGGAAACTTGTCACACCCATCCACCCGCCCAAGTGTTCACAAGCTGATTGTAAGCTAGAAAAGAGGTAGAAAAGAAATCACGGATATTCCGCGAATTCGCAGAAAAAGCTAATGCCTGTCTCAATCAATCAATTAATCAATCAATCAATACCTGATACATTTGGTCTCTCTTTTGGATCAATCGCTCTGCATTGCTTGACTAGATGACTCAGATCAAACTTGGCTGGGTCTTCCAGGTTGCTAAGCTGATACTCCTCCCCCTTCGTTTCCAACAGAAACTTCCTAACGTCATCTTGGGTAGGATCTTCCCCTGGGATGCAGAGAGCAACATACGATGTTATATGTAATATCAGATAAATTATTCCTTGATGTACGACAACTGGTTATATAGGTGGAGTAGATTTATACTGTGACTAGCTTGTATGGTAAGGACCCGATAATGTATTGCTATTTATAACTCCGTAATGGATTTGTAATCAGAGAAGGCCAAAATCATTTACTCCTTCTTGGAGATTTTTTTACTTTTACCACAGGTCTTCATTTAACCAAATTCATGTCACTATTAAGACACTGCATTTTGAAAAAAAAAAAATTATTTCATATATTTGCAAGAAAACGGTACCTAATTTGCTGGAGAAGGGCTTGGTTTGAGTAAGAATCTCCCATAATACGATTCCAAAGCTGAAGAAAGATAATGGGAAGACATGGTTAAATCAGGGATGAGCCTGGGGTAAAAAAAAAATCACACAACTTTGCAAAAATTGCAGTATAGGCTCCAAGTGTGCATATGCTACAGTGTGTTAGGATAATAGTTAATAGTAATATATAACTAGCAAAGATAAATGAGCTGTGAGTATTTGACAGACAGGAATATGAAGTAATGGTAGAGAACCTTTTGATGAGAGTAAAGATATTGAGAAATAAATACACATTAGCTGATTATAAATGACATTGGTTGTAAAATGAACACGAATAGTAGGTGAAATATTTAGACATGTGGCTGTTGGTAGTAGATAAGAGAGAAAGAAGAATTCTGACATGTAACCTTGTCATATACACTTGTGGTAGGAAATATCTGAGCTGGAGATTCTTGTGAGAAAGGTAAAAATTAGAGAACATGCTACTATGATGAGCATTTACACTAGGTATGAGATAGCATTACCTCCATTAAAAGCCCCATTGACTTACACACAAAATCACAAAATTAATGTGGTCTCCAAGTCTAGATAGAAGTTCTCACAAACTAAACCATAAATTTTCCGTATCATGAACATGTAGATTTTTTGCTATCCGAGCCGGAAGTTTTCGTCACTTGTCAACAAACCTCTTCACTCAGTAGTAAACAATTTTCATACGCTGCCCCTTGGGGGCCTAAAGGGGTCTAAAATTGCCAATTTTTGCACCACATGTACTTCCATTCATGTTCTTTAACACGCAAGCTACAAGAAACCAGATCCTGATTGGTAACAGGTCAAAAAAGATGTTTTCCTGCTGCATTTTGGCACTTTTCCTGAAGGAGAACATCCGGGCGGATTGATATAAACTCTAATAGGAGTATGCCACCATGACTGTGAGACTACTGAAACAAAAGACCAATAACTTGAAGAAACTTCCATTTAGAAAAAAGCGCATGAGGCATATCATATTCATTACAAACCAGTATCAAAGTAAGTTTCAACATTGCCACAAAATTCAGGAGTTGTACATGATCTGTTTTCAAGAAGTCTTTGGGAATCATCGTGCTTTATTTAATCGATCAAAAGGATTTCCTTCAAAAAGTACTAGTCTAATTCAGTAAATTGACTAAATTAAGAAAAAGTTGAACATTTTCTGCTGAAACATATTTGTAGACACACTTTATATGATTATAAATATATGGCCTTATGCGACTACTGGCGTGGAGAAAAATATGTCAAGTAAGTATACCCGTATATATCGGCTTCTTTCGACGGTCTTTTTGGTCTGTAGTGTTCTGGGGCACGGTACAGATGAAGGTCATCCAGACGATCTGAACCAACAAAACGCCGACATGAAGAGAAGGTCATAGCATAGCCCATACCGGATAACTAAAATAGATAAAACAGGGTTTCAGAATCATTACCAAGAAAAGACAATCAAAATGCGCTATGATATAAAACCAAGTGTCTAGTGACAAATATATCCCAGACAAACTGTATTATGGAACACTGACTAATAAAGCAGAGTATGGTGTTTGTTACATAAACCTTCTCACAGGGTACAGAGGGAAGAGAGAAATGTTAAAGGTAAAGCCTACAAACCCTCCTTTGAGATAAAGCCAAAGTATCTCTCGTCCACACGCTATAAATCACGTTGGAGTAATGACCGGCTTGCAGCCGGACGTTATCTGCTGTTTTTATAATAGCGTCCGAACCTGGTCTCATGCGGCACTTTGCGAGCAAAGTTCTATGTCTGCTGCACATTCAGGGAATTTTTTTATCCAGTATCACACTAGCAAAGTGTTCTGCAAAATGGTCAAGTCGCTACGCAAATGCACAACTGTATAGCGGTTTTTGTACACAGGAACCAATGTATTAAAATATGGGAATAAAGTTAAGAGCCTCGCTACAACATTTGAACATTAAATTATTCCAAGCACTTTCTAGTAATGCACAACACGTGTCATAGATAACCTTTACAAGGTTTTGCACTCACGTTTGTGAATTTGGGTTTGGGATTTCATTACGCCGATCATGTATATTATGTAAGTCAAATGTCAATGATTGATCCATGAAGCTGCTTAAGCCTGAGATGTCAAAGGTCATCTGCAACTTTACATACTCAAGTCTGCAAGACTCAAGAAGAAGTGCTCTTACCTTGGCTGTGTAGTCTTTATCCACCAGAAATTTATCAGTCCTAAGAGCTGTGTGCACAAGTGTCGTGTGCATGCGGCTGAGAGACCGAGCGGCTGTCAGGGCTAGGGTTAGCTTGTTCTCCAAGCTCAAATTTCCCTCTGCTTGTAGTAATTTCTTCAGAGTTCCTTTCTCCATATACTCCAGAACCACATATTTTTCATCTGAAAACGATTCAACATTGAAAAGAGTCATTCAGTATTCGCTTCTTAATTTCATCAATCTAGAAGAACTTGACAACAATGTGCAGAAGAAATGGTGCGAGTCACTTCCCGAATGCATGAATATTCAAACATTATGAATATGCAGAGTATGAAATGACTGACAGTAGAATATTTAATCAACGATTACCTTCAAGCTAGATTCCTCAAGTTAGTTCATATATCCCCTTTTTCTCCAACCTTCCCCATACTCACTGGACCGATGCCAATACGGAGAGGACTAGAAGACTGACGTCATCAATTGACCTTTGACCGTTCAGACCTTGATCATAGCGTGAGGGTGGGGTCACTTTTTTAAATCTTACCTTCGCCGTCCCACATTCCAAACATACGTATGATGCTTCCTCTTGAGAATTGGATTAGGTTCCGTGTTTCCCTTGCAAACTTCTCATTGACGAATGAATCTCTGCAGGAAAAAAAAAATTGCAGCAGAACTGTCATACAATCTTAGTTTGAAGAAAAAACAAGCATTTAATGGTAATTTCGATCAATGGGTAATTTTGGTCTGCGTATAAAAGGGTTAAAAAAGATTGACTACTCTTTGATGTTGCACCACCTATGGACCATCATTTAAATGGTTACAGAGTCATCAAAACAATGGCCACTCACTGATGGGTCAGCACAACTGACCACCTAAATATGGTTCAAAGGATTCCATGTGTAAAATTATCCACAGATTGTTCCAAATTTGGCTGTTTCTTGTTTAAAAACACATGTAACATTAAAATCATAGCAGACACTTTCATAATAAAGGTGACAACTCTCAATATGTGAAGTTACAAAGATACCCACTAATTTACTCTCAGCCTTTAAAATACCTGATGCTGTATTTATATAAAGCGCATTGTTATAAACAGCATAATTCCTATTAAAAGGCAATTCCTGAACAGCATTTATATGGTTCATGTAGCATGTTTTGATATGAACTAGTTTTGGATATCCGATGTAATTTCCTTCAAATACATCCGTTTTTTGGAGTTGACTGCATTTATGTCGTTCACTTTTTCAAGTTCACATGCTGATGCGATGCTGAGTACTGAGTCTTGGATGACATACTACAAAATGTGGATATCCACAGGCTGCTTGGAAAAGAAATCTATTGTCATGTCACCAGGGGTATAGTGCTACATGCTGTGATCTGGCTCACTTTCAACTGTTTTTATTGCGTAACAGGTGAATTTATGAAGATTTGCTTTGGCCTAGACTTATGGCCACTCTGTTTGGTGCCTTTCCACTTTCCTTGGGGGTTAGGGGAGGGGGGGGGCATGTGGAAAAGGTAATGGTAGTGTCCTTAATTATAAGGGCAAATACTCTAGCAATATTATTCAAAGCCTGCCAAAGATCTGTAGCACCATGCCCTTATTGGCCTTTTTACAAATGCAACCATAGTATACAGGTTGGTATTGTTAAGTACATTATGCAAGAACGTCACTTTTTGTCAGAGTGAAGTAGGATGATCAACTTGATACTTACTTCACATTCCGGACACGCTTCACGACGACCCTCTCCCCGTCCAACATAGCTGTCGAGTAATCGCAGAAGCTACCCGCCGCCAAGGCAGATTCATCAGTAAGCTCACTTGGCTTAATCATAAAATCTTCAGCGACTGTCGAGATGTTATGAGGTAAAGAGAGAAGGAGGTTGTTACGTTATTTGCTGGCAACTGGTCAAAGTCACAACAATTTCTAACTGTGGATATATAGCATCATGTTCCTTTGTATTAGGCATTTACAGATGCAGATTAAAGCATTCTTTTAATAAACATTACATGAATATCATAGTTGCATGTCATATGGAAACCTCTGAGATGTGAAGGATCACTATTTCAACATAAGTTGATATTGGAAAAGACAGAACGACTGAAGCATTACACTCCTGGCACAAGTACCTGTAATTTGTTACGACACAGTTATGTTACGTACCTCTCTTCTGTTGGTATGTTGTTCTGTCGGTTACCAATCTCAGATTCTCTTGAAGAGCAGCGTTATCTGCAACAAACAAATCACAATACAAAGTACACCTGTATAGGAAATATTGAGTAACGTAGTTCACCTTCCTACTGTACATTGTATTGGATGCCGTTCACGACCTGAAATATAAAAGTAACCTCACTTGCCAAATCATATATATGATCCCTATTTACATAGCATTGTGTCCCCTCGGGATGTAAACATCTCCTTTACCAATCAGGAGATCCCTCATGTCACAGCATGCATGGTGTCCTGCATGAAAGTTGATTGCTTTAATACTAACACAGCTGGAAATATATATTTGGCATCTGAAGGTCATTACCACATGCTCATAGCACATTGTATGATGAAGATGGTGGGATACTCCTATTAGAGTCTATATCTGTTAGTCAATTAAAAGTTTGATCATTAGACGTAAATGCAGAGGCCTAACTCACATGCCAGCCAATCCCGTTTCCCACTGTACCCGAAGCATGTGTTCGAAGCCTCCAACAGGTTCTGTGCTGTATTCTGTACTACGTCCCCCGCCCCCCACCCGTACGTAGACTGTGCCATATTGCCATGTGTAAACGTGATTGTGTGCTCGTGATTGGCCGAATAGGCTTAAACCATTTTTGAAGGTGAAAACGCAAGAAACATATCAGTGTGTCCCTTCGTTGACCTTTTGTCTGGTACAGTAAAAGTAACAGGTGCAAGGGCTAAGATTGTGCAGCAAGAATGTTTATAGTTAACTTGGGGTGGTAAGTTATATATGATACGCAGTAGCAACAGGAATTTCCTCAAGTTTGCTTGTATTATCTGGATCGGTATTTTTATCAGGTATTATTTTTACCGGGTATTCAAAGTTTGTTCCGGATATACCTGGTATTTTCGGTATATTGGTTGATGACAGATTTCAATACGATCGGTACAGGTATGATGGAAATACACGGTATACCGGGTATATCGGTATACTGACGCACACTATTTGTATCATCCTCCATCACTTTAGAGATATTAAAGTAAAACAAATCCGCCGAAGGGAAGTTATTTCTTGGCCCAAAGCTGGTGTTCTATACACCCAACCTACACATCTCTCCAACTGTGTACATATTGGTCATTCTTTGTTGTTTCGCTACATGTTTTCAGAAAACCAAAATTTCCTGGAAAGACGACCAAAAACTAAGACCTTGTTGCCAGAGGGGAGACCAGAAAATCCCCCCTTCCCCCTGTAAGCTGTAACAAGATCAAGACTTACCTTTCAATAGCTCCCTCATTTTATACTGGTCTCTTTGCTGGAATTTTA
>JAIPMN010007691.1:968-22109 GCA_020650975.1 Apostichopus californicus
AACGCACGAATATTTCGATGTTTAAGTTGAAAGCAACACAAAATTGTGGGGAAATCGCTTACAATAGATTAAAATAGCAGTTTGGAGATAGCAACTGGAACTTCCAAACCTTCCATATGGGCTATGGTATAGCAAAATACAAAATTTGCACATTGCTGTGGAACACCCCAACGGTTTTTCTACCCTCCCTTTGGCCGACAGGAGTGACAAGAGAAGGCCAAATTTAGGTTTGTTTTTTTAAAGTAGTTTTGAATATGCGTTTCTGAACAAGGATTTTGGGTTGGAGTGAATTAAGGGCACAATAGAATGATTCAGTGAGATGTCGATTCTGCCGACATATTAATTATATGAAGCGGTGAAATCTTAATGATGATACGGAGTAAAACGATACAGATTAAAGAAGACGTATGTACTAAACAAAAGATCAAGCGACAACATCTATATGTGTTGCATTGTCTAAGAAATCTACACCTACATTCCCTCCTAGAATTTGTTCAGGTTACTGAATTGATCAGTTTTCCATGATACGAAGAGCTCGATCGAGTTAAGATTTGACAAGAGCACAATCCTGCTATCCTCAACCTTTTTTTCTACGTATATTTGAACGTACGTGTCCTTCCTCACAATTGCAAACAAGCCATTGTGTATTATTTTTTATTTTATACATAAGTTACAACAAAGGAATAAAGAAACACATCAAATAACGGAAACACATTTGATTGTTAGAGATGAAAACAAAAATAGCCATAGGCCTATATTTATTCCAAAAGTCTTGCAGTAAGTTGAAGCAACTAAGACATATTAACTACCGGAAGATATATAGTCTATATCACAGAAAGGTAACTCAATCCTCAGAAACATCACTTGATTACAAAACATGCATTCGGGTTTTATATTCTTATATATCATCAATGTATAACTCATCTGTTGAGGAAAATGACGTAGGACTTTAGTCTTACGTCTCTATTATTTTCCGTAACGTGCAACTATCTTATATTGTTCGGTATATTGTGTCACAGCCTATATTTGCACTATTTAATAATTTGTATATGGACTGGTATAGATGTTTGCATTTTAATTTTCTGCAATTTGATTGTCTTTGGATAAAGTTATGGTTATGTAATCATTCCACCATGAAACTTGAATTTTCAAACCTCCCTTAGTTAAAGAATAAAAACATGAATATTCTTCTGGAAAATACTCCCACACTATAACGGTTTTGATCCCCTATATCACAAACGACATGATTATAAATCACGTACTTATATGGACACAAAACGTTATTAACTGGGGCAAGTGGTAACTCATATGAACAAGTTTTGATTTGTTTTTCGCATTAAACGTTGCGTAATATACGTACATCACGATTCCTCCATACAAAGGCCTTCATAGAAAGACATTCCATTCGCGTGAAGGGGCTTAGGATGATGTTTTCACAGAAATTATGTTTATGGTGATTGCTCATCTCAGTGCGATCTTTACACAGTCAAGCACCAGTGGATATTCCTAATTATTTTCGTTCATTGTTCAACTTAATGAACAACCCATTTTCCCCACCAATATGTTGACCACCATCCTAGTACTAGTAGGTACGTACACAACTTATTAACCTAACGTAACGTATATAGCTAGATATTGTACTGATAGTATAAGTAACGTAAGCATCGCCTTAGATATATGAATCAAACGATACGAAATTCATCGCCTTGACCAATTGCTACCTTTCTATACCAAAAAGTAGATCAATTGTCATGTAATACAGTGACATTCGGTATATTTTCAGTGACTGGAACTACTGTCTCCCCCCTTCCCATAGTTATCACATTATTTGGGCAAGCTCGCGGTACGGGCGTATGTTAGAATGGTAGCCTACGTGTTAATTAAGTATACACTACTTGTACACTTTGCACGTACTCAAGTGTACAATGTTCGTAATATGTGTATTGGAGTGTAGTACGGTATTCCCAAAAACAGAATACCGTCACTCCCTCGTCAGCATAATTTAAAAACTAGAATAGGCTTAAGGTTTTGTTTTGTTTTGCAGAATATTGCTTTCTATTTTACAAGAGATGCATCATTTTATAGATTAGTGTGACTGAAACCAATTCTTAAACATATTGAGGCATTAAAAACTTATGTTATTAACACGGAACGAAAAACTAAGAACTAAGAACTTGTAAACTTTGTTTAAAACTGTTGCTTATCAATTGGCTATTTTAAAGCTCTCCGTCACTTGATTTTCGCCAAAAAAAAAAAATGCGAGTCCGATAAAACTACTGAACCAATTAGCCAATTTTTTTTTACTTTTCTGTAAAGTGTTCAAAATATTCAAACTAAAACCGTTTGCCCAAAAGAAGTTGTGTGTAAGAGAACAACATGAAATATGGTGGGTTTGAGGATATTTTCACTGACTAACGACATCATTTTTGATATTCAAATCCTCAGTCCGACAAGAACAGTTAATGAATGTTGATGTATTTAGCGTTGCTGGATAGATAACTATTTTAATTAACAGAAACTGAACGCACCAAAGTAATACAATTGCGATATTTGCAGGAGAGAGTCGATTAACACAGAAATCACACATTAAACCAAGTACTTAAGGGCCCCTCGGAAAGTAGCCTGCCGAATAATAAATGCGACTAAATATTTCCTCAACTTTACTTTATAAATGCGACAACGTTTCAATATGTTGCAGAAACAACATGCGACAACGTTTCAATATGTTGCAAATACAAGCTAATCATACTAGTAAAGTTGATTCTATTTCGGTGCAGCGGCACATGTGGTCTCTCTTTATATGTATAAAACTAGACATCATATCCCACATCACCTTATATAGTTCCCAACCATCCACTCCCCACCCCCTTCTCAACCTACTCCGCCTTCCCTCGAAAGAAGTGTCCACTGCAAATACATAACCGTCCTAAACTCACGTTCGATCGGACATATGATGATGTTAATGATGATATAATTTTATACGATCATGTACTAAAAACTTACGATCATGTACTAGAAATACACGATCATGTACTAAAAATTTGCGATCATGTACCAAACATAAACGATGATGTACTAAAAGTATACGATCATGTTCTAAACATATACGATCATGTACTAAAAACGTACGATGTACATCAAAACAAATACGTTCATGTACTAATAATGTTATGTTTAAAAAAAGTGGCGTCTGCATACGCGTATGTATATTCATATGTGGCGTATGCATACGAGTATGAATATTCAGTGTAAACTCATTAAGAACCACTAGGGGCGGGGCTTCGGTATCAACTTTGATATTCCTAGGGGTACGCGTATTCAAACGACAATAATGGATATTCATACGCCACTACTTTGTAACTTGCGCTTTTTCATCATCATCACAAGTTTTCAGTACATGATCGTATATGTTTTGATGTACATCTTAGTTTTTTAGTTCATCGTCGCATGTTTTGATGTACATCTTAGTTTTTTAGTACATCATCGTATATGTTTAGTACATGATCGTAAGTTTTTTAGTACATGAACGTATAAAATTAGATCATCATATGTTGTGGTCCTTTCGCGTTCCATACACATGTGCACCATACCCATTTTGGAAATATGTCTACAAGGAATTGGTGGCGCTATGCCGATATTTTCTTCGGCATTGTTTTTGTAGGAACATTTAATGTGTAATATCTCCCAAGTGGAACAGATATTATCTTAACTGTAGGGACATTATTCAAGACAGTCATCTATCTCTCATAGGTAGATAAAAGTATTTTTTATTGGAAGGCCTATTAGTTAAAAGTTGTTTTTTTTTTTTTTTACTTGCTTTTAGCCAGCAACTTACAAAATCGCACCAAATATTATTCAAATAGAATGGCAATTTATTAAACGATAACATTCTTCATTTATTCTCTTTCTTCAAAGTGATGCTGGTTTATCAGACAAGAATTAATTAAAACCCTATCTTAACTGAAAATACCCTGTCACAGACACTTTTCGCTAGCAATGACATGTACAAAGCGAATAGAACATTACTAATATATTTGTATTGTTATCAATTTGACCAGTCGATATGCTTAGCTATACATCTGGGGGGTTGGCTGGAGATAAGTGGGGCGGGAGGGGTTTATCATGGAAAAGCGTCGAAGCAATTATCCGAGTTAACTCAAAGATTTGCTTTGTGAGTGACTGTTTGACAGCTATAACCGTCTGACACCAAAACGACCTATCCTTCCCCACAGTCTCCATGTACTCCCACTTTTATATAGCCATTTCAAAAGTTCAAAGTATACATATCTTTTATGTAGGAATTAATAAATTAAGAAAAAATGACTCCCTATTTATTGGTAAAGGAAACGAGACTTAAGTAAAGACATAAATTACCTTCAAGTTAGAGTATACTGAACTTACCTTCTTGCCACACAGTTTGTACTTTTGTTTAGACTCATCTTTATAGCACTAATGTGTACAAGAATGGAGTTTCCTTCGTGAAAATGCGTGTATTTTTGCATTTTATATTTGCTGGTTTCCCTTCTTTTTCTGATATCTAGCAACAACAAAAAATAATTGAAGAAAACAAAAAATATGTTTTATTCGTGATTCCATGTTACTTCTGGATAGGTATAAGTGTTGTAATATGCAAAATGTAGTCTTTGTCACAACCGTAATTTTGAATTTGAACAATTTCGTTGATGGTCCAATGCCATTCATTCGAAACTAGAGTACCACAGACAACTAAAGATGTGACCTTTTCCTGAATTAAAAATAAGATTGGTTAAAAAACATAGTTCTTCGTTGTAATGTTAAAACATTTTGACATCGATAGACAGTAAGTTTCATACTTCCAATCTTTATGAAACACGTAATAAAACATCAGCCACTGGCCGTATATTTAAAGTCATCTTAATGAGGGCGTTGTTTAAGTATTTCCTTAAATTTGAGTATCTAAGGTTGTCGGTTCATAATAGCGTAGACACGTTATTAACAAACTTTTGTATTTTAATCAGGTATAGTTATTTCTACGACACTTAAGCGACCACGACTGTGGGAGAAGCCCGCAAGGCTTATGGATTACAACTTTCACGTCGGGTGGCTTCCAATTCAACGTCATTTTAACTCAAATTTAGAATCTTTTCAATTTAGAAAACCGTAGATTTCTCTTGGATGAAAAACCCACCTTACTATAAACCAGCCGCAGATCCCGCAATCCCGAACCTTCAGATGGCTAATCCTCATTGCTTCAAATGCCACCGCCTTTATCCACTCGGCCACAGCACCGGTTTTTGATTTGCTTTTAGGTCTACTGCCAATTTCCAATTTAGTTGTCCAAAATTAACTCCTTTTACATGATCTATAAATTTCATTTGCATAAAAAGGATAGTCCACGAAAAAACGGGCTGATAGAAGAGGAACATATGGTTCTAAACATCCTAGTGAAATTTGCATTCAAACCGTATATATACTGTTTATTGCGATTGACTTAGTGTGACATACTTTGTCCCAAGACTGAACCTATATAACAGGTGTGATGTCATTCAGATGCACTATGATTTGTTGTTAAATTTAAAATCTTCATCCAATTTTCCCCTTAATTGATTAACAAAAATATGAATACTACAGATCATGGTAGTATCGGTAACTTTACAATCGGATTGCCATAAAACACAAAGTTGGGGCCCTTTCCAATCTATGATCAGAACAATAAAGAGAAACCATGATGAACAAACAATTTGATTATCCCACTTTATTGCTTCAAATACACTTATGATACAAATTGTGACAATTTGAAATATCAATATTTCGGCCATACGCAGGATGTATGCATGAGGCCGTCATTATTGGATTACATGAAAGATTTTTATGTAAAGGAAATTGTCATTTTGAAAATATTCTTTGTTTTGTTTTTTATGTATAATATCGCCCTACACAAGCTACTTTAATTATTCTGTTCTAATCTTCATATGTTATGAAAATCAGATACTAAGAGAAAGGCAAGTTAGATTAATTAACCTGTAGTCACATTTTATACACAAAGCACCCGCCATCATTCGTTATTACAGACGTACAAGCTAATGTGAATTAAGGTTTGTCTAATCGAAAACAGAATGTGTCAAAGGTGAAATCAACAATACGATAACACAGTCAAATTTGACGATAGAAGGTGCGATCCCTTTCCTGTTTATTTAACCAACCAATGCGTACATGTAGAGTAATAAGTAAATGGGATGAAAAAAGAAAGCTTTTAATTCTCAAATGCTCTCACAATTTGTCCATATATTCAATACCGATTTGTCTGCAACTTAAATAGGCTATGTTTTCTAGACCGATATATAAATAGATGAACGTTAAGTGAAATTTATGAAAGGTATGAAAAGGGGTAAATTAGGCGATTACAGAGTAAAGAAAGTGTACTTTTTCAATGACAAACAATACGATATAACTGACCGCCAGCGACAGCAATTATAGTTTTATTTGTCTCTCAAAGTTTCATATTCCCCTTTTTCCTTTATTGAGAATCCTAAATTGGTCGAGTTACAATGTTATCGGAAAGCCCGCTGAAAAAAATTGAAAAGTGCAAAACATATCCTGCAGTCCTCAACATTTGATCTTCTTACGTATATACATGGTCTGGCTATACATAAATTTTTGCTTATCTTAATTAAAAACGTGCTACATGTCTATTGTTTGAAGCTATATAAGTTACATAACAAAAGTAAAGAAGCAAATCAAACTTTGATCAGAAACAAAATGATTAGTTGTCAGAAATAATACTTGAAAGAACGTAGCCATGCATGAGTCCAAAAGTTTGCAGTTTGTTAAATCAATTTAACACATATTAACACCCAGAGTAAAATCGCGATCAGTGTGAGGAAAAAAAATGAAATTTCAGAGCAGGTACGTGACTGTGTAGCACTTTTCCTGCATCACCTATACTGTCGTATAATTCTGCTCCATCACCATCATCTTCGAGATTAACGTCATCTCATAATTTGATACATTTCATCATGTACCTCAGTCGAATCTTCATTGCATTCATCTATCTGATTCAAATGTTGTAGTTTTCTTTTTTCTTGTGCGTTATTTACTGACTTTTTGCTTGCTTTCTTTGTATCCGCTGTGCAAAAATGTTCTCTTCTTACTGGAGTCTCCATTTCATAAATAGTACTGGAATAGGTTTGACTACAACTGGTGCATTCATTTGACATCGTTTGATTATCCCTTCCATAAATAGTTCTGGAATAGTTTTGACTACAACTGTTGCACTCATTTGGTATCGTTTGATCATCCCTTTCATAAATAGTCCTGGAATAGGTTTGACAACATTCGGTGCACTCATTTGGCATCGTTTCATTATCCCTTTCATAAATAGTTCTGGAATAGGTTTGACTACAACTGGCGCACTCACTTGGCATCGTTTGATCATCCCTTTCATAAATAGTTCTGGAATAGGTTTGACTACAACTGTTGCACTCATTTGGCATCGATTTATTATCCCTTTTATAAATAGTTCTGGAATAGGTTTGACTACAACTGGCGCAATCATTTGACATCGTTTGATAACCAATCAAATCGTTTGGATTAACTTGAGTGTTTCCATCAACGAAATTAGTTGACGAACATTCAGACGTCAGCGTTTGATTCACGTCGTCTCGTTCACGAAACAGAGCAGCCTCGTTTTCGTTCGTGTTTAAATTTATTCCAACTACTGGTTCTTTCTTATTACCGACTTCGAGTTGCTGGTTCCTCTGATTCCTCACAAAGAAATATAATAATGATGCAAACAGGAACATTACAAGCACAGATGAAGGAAACACGATAATAATCAATAGAAATATTAAATGAGAGCCATGGCCGTTGTCTACTTCATGGGCAATATGTAGACGAGCATCTGCTTCTGATGCACGTTTTCTAAATAGCACTGAACACTCAATTCGTATGAATATGTTGACAGTATCTGATACATTCAAACTGCTATAAAATGTTAGTCGATTATGTTTAATTATGTGTTGAATACCATCTGGAATTTCAGAATATATTGTCCAAGTTACATTTGATAGAGTTCCTACATTGCTTACACAGATGAATGTAACGTTATCTGTATGACCCATATAATAAATCTCGGGTGACACCGTTACTTCTAACTTGTCGAGAAATGTAATTGTTGGAAATGAACAGGATTCTTCAAAAGAATTAGAAAAGTTCGTAGTTGTTGGAATTTCCTGAAGCACAACACAATATATCTCGGTTTGATTCATATGCACAGACGGCACGAAAGAGATGGATATCGGATTGTTATCAGAATGTGTTAAATTTAACTCCTTTGCTGACAAGTTAGGGTTACTTATGAACGATAATCTGGACTTGGGTTTGCCAATATCTTCGACGTTACACTGTAGCATAACTGTCTCGTTGATGACATCATCTGTGAACGAAATGAGATTCTGGACACCAGGTGACTCGCAAACGGGTTTGGTTGGTCTGTAATTGACGATCAATTCAAGAGACAAGCTGTTTAATGGTTCGATTTGTAAACAATTATAGCGACTCGCTTCATTTCTAGAAATATTCCTTACAAGTAATGAATGATGCACCCAAGTTTTATTATTGCTTGCGTTAGTCCAGTTTTGATATTTGTATTTTGCAGGGTCACCTGCCAATTTCCCTTTTTTTACTATCACTTTATCTTCATCCGAATCCAGAAATATCGTCACTTGTGAAACACCATGATGACAGACTAATTCAACATCATCACCTTCCATCACATTGTACTTAGGACCATGATCGTTAAATATTAGCAATGAGTTCACATGATAACGGCATATCAATAACAAGTGCAAGAACAAAACCACCTTGCAGAACCTAGGATAGAAAATTATATTTGACATTTCACTTTACCTTCAAAAGTAATAGTCCACAGTATTAATGTTAAAATGCTACTGTAAATGAAACCTTTGACTATTAGAAAGGTTACTATAAAAGATTCTTGTAATCAGTTCATTGTAATATTTTCCATATATTTTGAGTAGTCGGTCTTAAGAAGTTAACAATGTTTTGTTGTTCGATATTGCAGCAGATTCCGCATCACGCACAGTGAATCAATCCGAAGTAAATAAATTTTCAATGTATCATACTAATTGCTCATAACCCCGACACCTGTTTGATCGATTTATCCAAACTCATTGATGCCAGTTCCGGTGTTATTATGCAAATAAGTACGTGTCTGCGGTTACTGTAGATGTTCGAGTTTCAGGCTTCACATCAAATCTTCCACAAGTTAACTAAAAATGTCCGAATCAAAATCAAATTCCATTTAAACTAGTCCGTTGAAAATACCTGATCATGTTTCCATTAATCCTGTTGAGGATCATTCCATTTACAGGTTAACATTTTAAGAGTCAGCTTATTTAATGTACTAATTAATCCAATTCAAACTATGGACACTTTGAGTTCTACTTCCTTGTTCATGTGTTGTGTGGACAGCTATAGCTTGCTTGCTTTCGGTTATAGCAAGTTAGACTATACGCTGTTATTAGTAACTCATTACCACAGTCAATATCATATGCATGATAAAATGAAATTTGAACAATAAGACAAGACCTTTTAACACAAGTGCTTGCAAGTTTTGTCGTATATACAGTAAATGTTAAATGATAGACGGTCCTCATTTACGAAAGCGAAAAGCTGACCGTTAATCAGCAGGGTCACAACAGGTTGCACGCAGTTCGAAGTGGGTGCATGCATGATACAGATGATATAAAAAGAAACTTTGCACGTGATAATTACATTTAAAATACGAATAGTGAAACTTAATATTACCTTCAGTTAATTAAGCAATGGGAATTGGAGCGACATTGAAAATAATGGGGAAGTCATAGCATTGATACTATTAAGATTGATTTAGGAATATGAAAGACGAAAATGAATCTATAACTTAAAATATTGGAAGAATCATAGGGTGAAGGAAACTCGCTTATCATTACGTCTTGGAACTATATTGTCGGTAAAGTAAATTTTGTATGAATTCGTGTCGTGTTAAATTTAACTCGATATAAAATTGAGGGTTCAACCGGTCCGGCGCAATAAGTGCGTCAAATCTAAAAATAACATATGACACGTCGACCTTTAACATTTAAGCATCACTAGGAATATAATAGGCCTATGTAATACCTGGCTTTACGTTACACACCCTCACTGGCGGATCCAAGGGGGGCCATGCCCCCCCCCCCCCAAAGGTGAGCCAAAAAAGTGTTTCCGAACATCCGCTAAATCATATGATTGGAAATTAAAAAAATCGAGAGGAATAGCAGTGGTAGACTAGTCTAAACCTTTTCGTTTTCTGGTTTAAAATTAAATGTATGAGCATGAGGATTTACAGTTTATCACCATTTTGCAGTTACAGGCTGGTTGTAAGAAATTTATCAGGCGCGGATCCAGGGGGGGGTCCAGGGGGTCCGGACCCCCCCTGCTCTTGGCCAAAAAAAAAAGAGAGAAAAAAAAGAGAAAAAAAGAGGAAAAAAAAGAGAGAAAAAAAGAGAGAGAGAAAAAAATAATTAAATCAAACGCCAATTTTAAACATGTAGGACGTCAGAAGGGCGGTTATCCTTACAAGTCAGCCAGGTGTGTCTTTTCCGTCAAATGAACTATAGTGTGCACGCGTGCTACACGTGCCAAAAATGCCTAAAAATCTCAATTTTCAGACCATCTCAACTCATCTGATATGTATTACCATATTTCATAGATTGTTTTTTTCTCATCAATTGAGAAATTGCAGACATGAGATCCATATTTTCAGGCTAGGTACATGCAACTTAGAATATTCGGGAAGTGCCGTTTCCGGCCATCTGGGGGGTTTGTAAAGCCAAAAATTTTATGATACGCTCCGCGCCAACCGATGGTGGCGCTCCGCTTAGATAGTCTTACGTTCAGGCGCGGCTGGACCAGTCAGACCCCTCCCCTGTCACAAATCCTGCATCCGCCCCTGATTTATAACCTATGAGAAATAAAATTTCTTGAGAAAGATGATCCCAACTTTGTTTTATAAATATTTTAGAAAATTACAACTGGGAAACATTTTTTTTAGAAGTAAATTAACATCACCATTGTACACTTTTGTCGCACCAAATTGCATCTGAGGGCATTCAGCAATAGAAAATTGTCCAAAGGGGAGGGGGCACCCCCTCCCATTAGACCCCTCCCCCATATCACTCTAATGCCACTTTGGCCCCTCCCAAACAAAGGCCCTGGATCCGCCAGTGCACACCCTTGTGTGATGGTGCCATCTTTTACTTACGTAAATACTGTTAATCTTTGAGTCACTAGTTTGTAAGTTATTTAGCAATCTCGCTTTGCAGATATAGGTGACCTAAGAAACCACAAAGGCCATCTGTAAGTTTGTTGACCCACTTTTAGGAAATAATACCAACTACCTGCACAATCATGTAAAGTTTATGTAAATGTCCTTTAGGCTTGCTTGCTATAAGGCTGGAAATACACCGAATTCTGTATATACAGTCTAGTGAAGTACATGATATATACGTGAAATATCTGTGTATTGCAAACGTGAACGGATTTGATATCAAGGTACTTTAAGTACTGTGAGCAACACCAAATTCGCCTTTAAAGCTCCTCTTGCGCACGATATATCTTGCATTTGTTCCAGCGTTCAACACAGTTTATTCTCAAGTTAAGAAATGAGGGCTCAGATTTTTATGTCACACCTTGTTCTTAACGTAAAACAGTAGAAACATTGAATTTAGTAGTAGCCACTATCGACCGTTAGTTCAAGTTAAGTATAATGTTGACAATTAATAGCAATGATAGCCATTCACACATGCATCCAATATGCATACGCTGACCGAGGTCCATGACACATTCGTGAATATACATATGCTAATAAAATTCACGAAATAATATTTTTTGCATCAGTGTAAAACACCTTTTTTTTTATTAACGAATTTCTTTAATGAACTAAAGCTATACTTTTAAGCTATACCTCTGATGAACTCTTCACCAAATTCTCGTTTCACATATTTATTGGAAAAGTACTAGTATATATGAAAATCTTACTTTTGCATGTAACAGGTAGAAAAGGAATTAAAAGTAAATGTGCATACATATGGGCAATCCCCTTCAATCTAAATTAAGTAAGAAAAACTGTCATTGCGTGAACCGTAGGTATAAATGGGTCGGACACTGACCCCCCCCCCCCCCACCCTTGCTTTTAAAATTTGTGAGTAGGCAGTACCATGTTTCCGCCCCTTACGCTTGCAACGAAAGATCCACGGTTGTGAGAAAATAGCTTAAAATAGAATGACAGAATACCATTAAATTTTGGAGAACAAAACTGGAAATTTCAATTCTCCCATTTGACCCAGCAGGACACAAAACCAACATTCTTCTGAGGTATACGGCCAACTCTACCGCTTTGCTGCCCCGCTCTTCCTACGGCGGTTTTACTTTTTTTTACTTGAATATGCGTTATTGAAGAAGGATTTTAAAGGTATGGTGAGAGGGCACGATAAAATAGTTTTCATAGGATTTAGGGCTTCACATTTACTGGGAAAGAGAAAATATAGTGATCAACTCATGCATTATCACGCAATATCACTCCAGTCTACCTCAATTTTTTTAGATCCTGCTTGGAAAATCGGTATTTGGGCGGGATGTTTTTCATTTTTGGCGCCATTCTTCGCGTAGTAATGTCCAAGAATGAAAATTAAGGTCTTTATTGGGAAAATGACTTGGAGTACATTTAAAGGGTTAACGCACCAATATTTCGATATTTAAGTTGAAAGCAATACAAAATTGTGGGGAAATCGCTTACAATAGATTAAAATAGCAGTTTGGAGATAGCAACTGGAACTTCCAAACCTCCCATATGGGCTATGGTAGCAAAATACAAAATTTGCACATTGCTGTGGAACACCCCAACGGTTTTCTACCCTCCCTTTGGCCGACAGGAGTGACAAGAGAAGGCCAAATTTAGGTTTTTTTTTTTTTAAAGTAGTTTTGAATATGCCTTTCTGAAGAAGGAGTTTGGGTTGGAGTGAATTAAGGGCACAATAGAATGGTTCAGTGAGATGTCGATTCTGCCGACATATTAATTATATGAAACGGTGAAATCTTAATTATGATACGGAGTAAAACGAACCAGATTAAAGAAGACGTATGTACTAAACAAAAGATCAAGCGACAACATATATGTGTGTTGCATTGTCTAAGAAAGCTACACGGACATTCCCTTCTAGAATTTGTTCAGGTTCCTGAATTGATCAGTTTTCCATGATACGAAGAGCTCGATCGAGTTAAGATTTGATAAGAGCATAATTCTGCTATCTTCAACTTTTTTCTACGTATATTTAAACGTACGTGTCCTGCCTCACAATTGCAAACACGCCATTGTGTATTATTTTTTATTTTATACATATTAAGTTACAACAAAGGAATAAAGAAACACATCAAATAACGGAAACAAATATGATTGTCAGAAATGAAAACAAAAATAGCCATAGGCCTATATTTATTCCAAAAGTCTTGTTGTTGAAGCAACTAAAACATATTAACTACCGGAAGAAATATTGTCTATATCACAGAAAGGAAACTCAATCCTCAGAAACATCACTTGATTACCAAACATGCATTCGGGTTTTATATTCTTATATATCATCAATGTATAACTCATTTGTTGAGGAAAATGACGTAGGACTTTAGTCTTACGTCTCTATTATTTTCCGTAACGTTCAACTATCTTATATGGTTCGGTATGTTAATATTGTGTCACAGCCTATATTTGCACTATTTCATAATTTGTATATGGACTGGTATAGATGTTTGCATTTTAATTTTCTGCAGTTTGATTGTCTTTGGATGAAGTTATGGTTATGTAATCATTCCACCATGAAACTTGAATTTTCAAACCTCCCTTTGTTAAAGAATAAAAACATGAATATTCTTCTGGAAAATAATCCCACACTATAACGGTTTTGATCCCCTATATCACAAACTACATGATTATAAATCACGTACTTATATGGACACAAAACGTTATTAACTGGGGCAAGTGGTAACTCATATGAACAAGTTTTGATTTGTTTTTCGCATTAAACGTTGCGTAATATACGTACATCATGATTCCTCCATACAAACGCCTTCATAGAAAGACATTCCATTCGCGTGAAGGGGCTTAGGATGATGTTTTTACAGAAATTATGTTTATGGACATATCCATTGCTCATCTCATCATCAGAAAAGTAGTTCAACTGCCATGTAATACAGTGACATTCGTTATATTTTCAGTGATTGGAACTAGGCTGCCCCCCCCCCCCTCCCAGTACGGGCGTTTGTTAGAATGGTAGCCTATGTGCGAGCGATTGATTAAGTATACACTACTTGTACACTTTGCACGTACGTAAGTGTACAATCTTCGTAATATGTGTATTGGATTGCAGTACGGTATTCCCCAAAACAGAATACTAGTCAGCATAATTATAAAACTAGAATAGGCTTTGGTTTTGGTTTTGTTTTGCAGAATATTAATATTCTGCAAAACAAAACCAAAACCCTTTGCTTTCTATTTTACAAGAGATGCATCATTAAATAGATTAGTTTGACTGAAACCAATTCTAAAACATATTGAGGCATTCAAACTTATGTTATTAACACGGAACGAAAAACTAAGAACTTGGACTTGTAATCTTTGTTTCAAACTGTTGCTTATCAATTGGCTATTTTAAAGCTATCCGTCACTTGATTTTCGCAACAAAAAACATGCGAGTCCGATAAAACTACTGAACCAATTAGCCCATTTTTTACATTGTTGTAAAGTGTTCAAAATATTTAATCTAAAACCGTTTGCCCAAAAGAAGTTGTGTGTAAAAGACCAACATGAAATTTGATGGGTTTGAGAATATTTTCACTGACTAACGACATTATTTTTGATATTCAAATCCTCAGTCCGACAAGAACAATCAATGAATGTTGATGTATTTAGCGTTGCTGGGTAGATAACTATTTTAATTAACAGAAACTGAGCGCACCAAAGTAATACAATTGCGATATTTGAAGGAGAGGGTCGATTAACACAGAAATCACACATTAAACCACGTACTTAAGGGCCCCTCGGAAAGTAGCCTGCCGAATAATAAATGCGACTAAATATTTCCTCATCTTTACTTTATAAATGCGACAACGTTTCAATATGTTTCAATATGTTGCAGAAACAACATGCGACAACGTTTCAATAAGTTGCAAATAGAAAGCCAATCATAAAGTTGATTCTATTTCGGTGCAGCGGCACATGTGGACTTTCTTTATGTATAGATTAGACTTCATAAACCACATCATCGCTGATATAGTTCCAAACCACCCACTCCCCACCCCCTTCTCAACCTCCCCCGCACTCCCTCGAAAAAGTGTCCACTGCAAATATTTAACCATCATAAACTCACGTTCGATCGGATTCAATATAATAGGTTATGCATTAAACGTTTTCATAATATACAATAGTTTAAATGAAAACATGCATGAAAGTTTATAAATGTCACTGTGAAATAAAATTTAAATTCTCTTCTTGTTGCTGTACATGCAGTTTCTAGTTCGTCTGCCAAATTTTGCAGTGTAATGTCCACTGCCTATAATTTAAATCATCCTTCTTTTATGAAATATTTCGTGCTCATTCTCTTTTTTTCGAACAGGGTCTACACATTCAATGGTGTCATTGGGCGGACCAAAGTTCAGCACCTTTGTTCCTTTCTGACATTATTACGTTCGTAAGTATAGTTCGGTCAAGGCTCTTTCTTCAGGAGGAGATATATGCAGCTATATCGACAATTGTGAAGCGCCACTAAAACACTCTTTTCTCTCAAAGCGCCACTAGCTTAGCGCCACTAATTTATCGCACAATCAGCAAGTGCGATAAGGTAACATATATACTAATACAGCAATGCAATCAATTTAAGATATTTTAAACCTGACTAGATAAGAAATAGAAGTTGCCGAAGGATTGATATACAGTATCTAGTCGTTAAAATTTGTTTTCCATGACATCATAACATACTATCCCACAGTGTCTTTGATGTGACCTTAACAAAATTATGACATTTCTGGAATCACCTGCAAACCGCGAGAACCAGACACAACGTATTTACATATGCAGTTTCTAGTTTAAGATGATATTTATTCCTAGCAAATCAAATTTCAGAGCAGGTGGGTACCACTTTTCCTTCATTACCAATAGTGTCGTATATTGATTCTCCACCATTATTATCATCTTGGAGATCTAGTTCATCGTTAATAACTTGGTATACTTCATCATGTATCGCATCCGAATCCACACTGCATTCATCAATCTCATTAAAGGAGGTTGAAACTTTGGAAGGACCAGCATCTCTTTGAACTTCATCGTTAATATCTTGGTAGACGTTATCAGCTAGACCAAAGCCTTCGATTTCGTCATTGGCACATTTATCCGTCTTGTGAAAGGAGGTTGAAATTTGTATAGGATCATCATCTGTTTTGTCTTGATGAAATATCTCCATTTCGTCATTAGCAAATATGACAGTTGTTGAGGGAGGGCGCGCACATTGTTCATTCGTTTCGACTGGGCAAATTGACGTCATCCTTAATTCACTATTCTTTTCATTATACATGTCAAAGTTTGATGTTAAACTTAACATTTTGTCTTTTCGTTCTGAATTATTCACTGATTTTTTATTTGCTTTTGATAGAACTCTAGAAATTTCAGGAGGATGCCATAGCTCCTTGTCCAAAGTTGTCTTTTTCTGTGATGTTGATGGCAATGAAGCATACTTCGTTGTCCTCTTGCTTTTGACTCCATGCGCACTGCTAGAATGTCCACTTCTTTCTGGATATTCTCTTTCATAAATGTCTTTATGTAATGTAGCGTTTTCATTTGGCATCGTTTTATTAAGAATCGTATCACTCTGATCATTTTGCGTGTGTCCATCAACAAAAATAGTGGTCGAACCCTCAGATGACAGCGTTTGATTCTTGTCTCTTCTGTCAGGTAAGGCAACGGCCTCACTTTCGTTGATTGTGAAATTTATTGCAACTACTGGTTCCTTTGTGTTATCGACGTCGAGTTGCTGGTTCCTCTGATTCCTTACCACAAAGAGATATACTAACGATGCAAAAAGGAACATAAGAAGCACAGATGAAGGAAACAAGATAATGATCAATAGAAATATTAAATGAAAGCCATGATCGTTGTCTACTTCATGGGCAATATATAGACGAGCATCTGCTTTGGATGAACGTTCTCTGAAAAACCCTGAACACTCAATTCGTATGAATATGTTGACAGTATCTGATACATTCAAACTACTATGGAATGTTAGTTGATTATGTTTAATTATGTGTTGAATGCCAGCTGGAATTTCAGAATATATTGTCCAAGTAACATTTGATAGAGTTCCTACATTACTTAAACATATGAATGTAACGATATCTGTAGGACCCATAAAATAAATCTCGGGTGATACCGTTACTTCTAACTTGTCGAGAAATATAATTGTTGGAAATGAACAGGATTCTTGAAAAGAATTAGAAAAGTTCGCATTTTCCTGACGAACAACACAAGATATCTCGGTTTGATTCATATGCACAGACGGCACGAAAGAGATGAATATCGGATTGTTATCCGAATGTGTTAAATTAAGCTCATTTGCTGACAAGTTATGGTTTCTTATGAACGATAATCTGGACTTGGGTTTGCCAATATCTTCGACGCTACACCGGAGAACAACTGTCTCGTTGATGACATCATCTGTAACCGAAATGAGATTCTGGAAACCAGGTGACTCGCAAACGGGTTTGGTTGGTCTGTAATTGACGATCAATTCAAGAGACAAGCTGTTAAGTGGTTCATATTGTAAACAATGATAGCGACTCGCTTCATTTCTAGAAATATTCCTTACAAGTAATGAATGATTCACCCAAGTTTTATTATTGCTTGCGTTAGTCCAGTTTTGATATTTGTATTTTGCAGGGTCACTTGCCAATTTCCCTTGGTTTACTATCACTTTATCTTCATCCGAATCCAGAAATATCGTCACTTGTGAAACACTATGATGACAGATCAATTCAACATCATCACCTTCCATCACATTGTATTTAGAACCACCGTTAAATGTTAGCAATGAGTTCACATGATAACGGCATACCAACAAAAAGTGCATGAAACACACCACCCTGAAGAACCTCTGATAGAAAATTAAATTTGACATTTCACTTTTTCTCCACTTAATTAATGTTAAAATGCTACTGTCAGAGAAACCTTTGACTGTTAGAAAGGTTACTATAAAATATTATTGGAATCAGTTCATTGAAATGTTTTCCATATACTTTGAAAAGTCGGTGTTAAAGAAGAAGAATGTTTGTTGTTCGATATTGCAGCAGATTCCACATCATGCACAGTGAATCTATCCGAAGTAAATAAATTGTCAATGTATCATACTAATAACACTAAATGTCAATGCCTTTTCCTCGATTTCTCCAAACTAATTAATGCCAGTTTCATTGCCATCATGCATTTGTTTACGCGACTGCGGTTACTGTAGATTTCCAAGTTTCAAGCTTCACATCAAGTCTTCCACAAGTTAACTAAAAATATCCGAATAAAATACAAATTATATTGAGTCTTATCCTTTGTAAAAGACCCGATCATGCTTCTATCTTCTGACGAGGTTCAATCCGTGTCACTGTTGAACATCATATGAGTCCTCTTTATACAGTTTACAAACCTATATACACTTTGAATTATACTTCCTTGTTCATGTAGTTCGGGTACGACAATCACACAACATATCCATCACACACTGCTATACAGTATATAAGGAAATAACTGATCACAGTTCTTGTCGATCATTAAGCCACTTTCAAAATCAATGACTGCATCTGAAAATGAGGATGGTAAAGTAGGCCGGTAAGCATGAAAGTTTAGGGCAGGAGTGGGTGGGTGGGGGGGGGGGGGCAAAACCGTTTGAAGAACAAAAGTGCACATAAGGCCTATCATATTCTGACCGAGGTCGTACATTCATCTTTTTTCAAGAGGGATGTTGATCGATTTCGAGACCGACTTGGCTTTTCGCGACCAACGGCAGAGACTATTGCTGAGCAACTGCTTGAAAATTAAACCAACGAAAGCGTCAAACTATGCTTGATACGTACAACTGCTTTATATTGCTAGAGGTCAGGAGTGAGGAACCCTAGGAGCAGCATCACTCTTAAACCACTTTGTTCGCCTTTATAATGATTTTTGAGCGCAAACATACGTATCAGAAATAGGAATTACACTTTCATTTCTCTGTAATGTGTCTCAGGGCTCTAGTGTGGGTCCAGGGAGTACTAGTTGGGATCCAGGATGCAAAGCCGCCGAAAACTTCAAGCGTTTTAGATATCCCTTGTACTCTAGTAGCGAGATTAAAGCACACATTACATGTCAGAGAGAGAGAGATATCCAATTTTATGGAGTTATTTCATTGGGTGGGGAATCTAGGAGGAGAAGTCCCAAAAGTTGTTGGATTTTGAGATACTTTTTGTTTCTCTCGTGGCGACCTATAAAGCACAAAGGCACATTTCAGAAGAGGAATTTTATTTCTATGCAAGGTACTACAAGCTTGGAAGCATGCAGTGCTTTCAGATAGTTTTCTTTTTTAGCTATTTTCGCTTAATACAGAAATATCTGCAAATGAATTCGTCCAGGCGGCAACGTCCCAGGAAAGTGTTGAGTTGTTAGCCTAATATTGTCCAAATGTTGGAAGAAACCGAAGTCAGTGTTGCTTTTACCGTAGCCGACGGGGAGGGGCGCCTCTCGCATGCACCCCTCTAGCGCCGCCGCTGCCTAAACTCAATTAACAGTTTTCGCTGAAGAAATTCCTTATCACAATTAATTTAGTCTATATAAATACTACCTTTATATTTGGTAATTGAACCTACCGGGGTATAGTGGCATCAGAAAAGTTGACTGAGAGATCGATCCATAGCAGCCCTCTCGATAAATTCGCTGACTCACGTTCAAGTAGAGCAAGTACATAATATAGTATACGTATGTTGTAACTTCCAGCATGTTGTTTCGAGAGTTTCACGCATGTGCGGCAATCATCAGAAAACTGGGCGCAAACGGTCGTGTGACCCTATTTCTTCATAGCACCGCTGGGTGATCTGTAATCATGGCGAAACTTTGATATGAACTCAGTTCTTTTGTTTATCCTGCACCTGGTACGTAATATTGCCAGCTTTGCTTCCGCGCAGAGGTTGCACTGGCCCGATTCGTGTTCGATTCCTTTACTATCTCCCAGCTTGTGCTGTGGCTAATACCCCTTCTATTCAGGTTCCATACGTACTTTGACAGTTCTGTTTTTTCTTTGGTACTTTTTGTGCTTGAACATTTGTGTGGTTGTTCCTGAAATGCCGATTTACGACTTATATTCTGTGTCCGATGTGTCTTTTCCCGTGTAGAGGGCAGCTTTCTGTAGTTCTACGGTTACGTGATCTAGTATAGGGGTCTAATTGCTGGTCTCCTTGGTGATGTTTGAATTATAGGATGGAATGATTGACTTCATAGTTTTTCGTGCAGCTATATATAGCTGACTTTCACGGTGTTTCTGTTTGATATTTTGTGGAGCCTGTGGCCCCGAGGGAAGTGCTTTGATATACACTGGAGGAAGGTACCTCTTACATCGGTTTTCACATGCATACTGAATGGGAGGTTGAACCAGATAATGTTCCTGGTGCGGGCTCTATTTTTGTGCGCTGAGCGTTCACTTCCTTGTTTGGGTTGGATCAGTGGCGGAGCGTCCATACAGTCAGGGGGCGGATGCCCCCCCTGACGGACTCAAATGGACTGCTGGCGCCCTTTTCAGCTTTTTACCACTTTTTACTTATTCGCGATTATTGACTTTTTTATTGCGCTCTCATCTACCTATTGACATTTGTCACATTTTGTTGGTGTAATTCTCTGACAAAATGGCGATAACACCTATTTATTCTTCGTTTATCTGCAAATTAGCAAGGCCCGGAAAGGGTCATTTCCGGCGACCTAGAGTGTATCTTTACTCAAAAAATTTCTGTACGCTCCGCGCCAACCAATGGTGGCGCTCCGCTTAGATAATGTCGAAAGCGCCCCTACAGACC
>JAIPMN010007693.1:0-10144 GCA_020650975.1 Apostichopus californicus
ACCGCCTATAATAAGGAACCCTCTTTAAGGAACTAATCATCCTAGTAGCCCTCCTCTGGACCTTTTCAAGTACTTCCTTATCCTTAGCAAAGTAAGGGTTCCAAGCCTGGTTCCATTCCTGGCCCTCTACTACTGATTGGAAATTTTGGGGTGGGCTCTTCCCACTGGGAGGGGTGAGGGAGATTAGATGAAATATTGTCTTAACATTTCCATTATATTTATTATTTCTATTTCCATTATTAGTCGTCACTGTGATGTCTTTTCGATGCCTCCGTAGTAGCAAGTGCTGCAGTCCCGAAGCGGACTTGAGTAAGTTCATTGTTTTGACCCAACACAGGTTTGAATTGAACACGCCGCGCCAGCATATGCTAAAATGGTCCTTTCCTAACGCTAGTCCAGCTAGCACGTAAAACTCTTGAATAAGACGCCAGTTTTGCATATCTAAACAACACATGGTGGATTGTCTTGGACTCGACGAAGTTTTCCCCGACGCGTTGAGACAGTACCCCAGTATGGCAGTACAGTGAACACTCGAGTAGAAAAATCACTGGTAGTGACTTGACTCGTTACAACGTCCTTCAACTTGTCCCAAGCCAAACGACTTAGCCTACAGTAGCTTACAGTAACTGACCCTACTTAGTTGATAGGCATTAGCGAGCAAGCCAAGCACCTGTGAACAAGGTTTTCTTTTGTCGGCCGCTTGATAGGTTAACCGACCCCTTTATATATTGGAATGGCAACGACATCGACTTTCAAACGGGCAACTATTAGTTTTACTCTTCCTATTTCGTGCCAAATTTGCCTTGGAAAGGTGCGCTTATTTCTTTAATTTGCCGATCACTTAACCTAGAGGTTATATCGAACACAAGACACAGGTGTTTTGTGTTTGAAGCCTAAGTTTGACAAATTAGTGGTCATGTGTTTACCTGCTTTATTTCCTTTTCCAGTGGTAGGAACACTATGTACCTGAGAAGTCATTGTCTTAACTTCATTATGCATGCAGATCTTGTCTATAACGAATCCACCTTTTTCTATGTGCAGAAACAACCGTTTTTGTGTATATGGAGTAGATTGCACGTTTGTTGGAATAGCCATACAAACTGGTAAAGAAAAATTAGAAACAAAGGATGACATTTATATATATTTACTTGAAATTCATTACGAAAAGTGATTTTTGCTGTAATTTACCTCTGTGCCCCCCCCCCCAAAAAAAAATCACCCCCTATAGCTCTGACCTGTCATAGTTGGAGAGGGTGTATCAAAATACAGGATATACTGCCAAAACAACATACAAGTTCTCTCTTCACAGATTAATCAAAGAATTACCTATTATCTTCAATGAAACATGTTGGTTCATTTGTAGTGCTCAGCTATGGTGGAAACACAGTTTTTATGGCAGAAACTATCATGCCCTTTCATAATTCTACTGTTTTAAGTAATGTAATGTAAATTAGATAAAAGATTAAAACAGAGAGTATTATTTTGGTTGTACTATTGTGTGAACCCTGATTAAGAGAAGTTAGAGTACACTATTAATGTAGATAGTAATTTAAATACTGGTTTTATGAATATTAGGAAGCCTCCCACCAGGGGTATATTGCTTTAAAGGGTGTGAAGGCTCGCGCAAAAAGAAACGTCTAATGCCGGTAATCTGACCTAGTTTCGAATGAGGTGTAACGGAAGTGTTAGACACCACCATTGATCCCAGAAAATACACACACAGCTTGCTACCGTCGGTAATTATAGTGTACAGTCAGTACATACAGCTGCAGTCAATACCCACAGCACAGTGTATAAACGATACAGCGATGGACAGCTCAGGTCCAGCTAAATAAAACAAGGTATCACGTTCCATTACTGTCTGCATTTTGTAGCGACACGAACAAAACGTCACTTGCAAGCAACAGAAAGTTAACTTTTTCAGATGGCCGCACGCAGTTTGGGGCGAGTCTTCAATGCCTAAATAAACTCTGTATCACTATGTGCTAATTTTGCTAGATGTCACATTTTTTTTTGTGGACATTAACTATGCAATAATTCCATTTGAATTATAAGGTGACATTAATTTTCTTTAAACGTTGTAGATGCTGTTGAATTTAATGTCTGACATGATTTTGCACAGTTTTCTAACATCCTTTTTCAGGTGAAGCAACCAGTTATCTGTCCCAATCAGCATGTCTTCTGTGCCCCTTGCCTGGATGTTTGGCTTAAACATAATCAGCTTTGTCCTACTTGTAGAGTTCCTATCACCCCAGATAGTCCATGCAAACAGATCAGAGGTCAGTGTGGTATGCAAGGTTATTGTGTTGTCAGTCAATGGAAGGATTCAAGACAATTGACTAAGATGCAGTGAGAATACCACCTTTACAATAAAAATGTAGAGTCATAAAGTAGGCCTCAGCTGGGAGCACAATTAAGAGACAACTTACTGTGATTTTATCTTGTGTGAGAAGTAAGTCCAGACTCATTGCTAGACATGTACAGTACTTCATGGTTGTACAAGTTGTATGTCTCACTAATTAAAAATTCCCACTGAGTCAAAACTTGAAAAAATTAATGTTTCAATTTCTGAAAGTGTGATAAATTTCCAGTGATTTCATTATTTACAGTAGAGGTTTTTTATGTTTTAAACATCAAGTTTTCACATAAGGTGGTTATAATTTGATAAGATGTATGAATTTCTCTCTTATCTGCCTCAACTCAAATCTTGTACTTTTCCATCTACCTAACATGCCAGAATTGTTCATAGTTTAGCTCTGCATGTGACCCATTGACCCCTTGCTTGCTCTTCATTCTAAAGAAACACACCTGAATTTGTGACAGAGTTTCATTTGCGGAAATTACCTTAAGAATATTGGAGTTGAACTGTTCTCAGCCTTTGCTGAAACTTTTCAAACTCTGATTAATGCAACCATGATGGTGTGCATGATGGTGTGCGTGTTGGTGCAAGATAGATAGACAAACTGAGAGCAAGGGAGTAGGTACGTTACATATCAACATAAAAATTAAAAAAGGGGCTGATGAAATGTGTAAAGATATAGTAACAAACTGGGGTACATTTCATATTTGGTATGTAGGCTCCCTTAGGTAGAACTGGTAAACTTGGAATTGTTGTGTTGTTGGTTTTGGTCAAAGGTCATTTGAGATCAACTTGGGGCAAAGTCTGTACAGTAAAGAAATGGAAGTTGGAGGAAGTTCAAACTTGGTGTGTCGCTTGCCGTTGGCGAGTAGATGATCTGTAGTGTTTCTTATGAATGTCAAAGTTCATATGAGCTCTTGTATTTGGTGCGTGGATTTCCCGTAATTAGTGCAGCGAAACCCTATTGGTGTTCAAAGGTCATTTGGGGTCAACAGAAGGCAACTTGTGAATATATCAAAAGTGCCATATCTTCAGAACCAGAACATGAAAGGAGCTCATATGCATGGTATGATATCCTTGTGTTTGTATAGTTTGTACACAATTTGATATAGGTCAGAGTTCATTTGAGATCACCAGGTGTCAAAACTTGAACACTATGTGCAAACAATTTTCCCAGATAACAAAATGCAGTAGCTGGTATGTATGGCTATGGCTCTTTTATAATTAGTACAATTACCCTATTGTTTTTGGTGGAGGGTACAGGTCATTTGGGTTCAGCAGAGGTTACACTCTGGAAATTTAAACATGACATCATAAGATAGGTAGTTTCATCAGATGTCATATTAGCAGATGACTTTCCGATAATGAGTACAAAAGCCCAGTAATTCTTTGTGAAGGTCATTTGAGGTCAGCTAGGGAGAAAGTGTAAAAACCTGAAAAGTACTGTAGAAGGGATTAGTTGGTTTTCAAGAGAGACTTCTGATTTGCTTCAAGTCAATGGTCGGTTAAGGCTAGCAGAATTCAAACCTGAAAACATATCTTCTAAGTTAGGGATGTGGTCAGTAATTGAGGTTATGGTTTCAGCATCACATTTTGTGCAAACGATATCGGATATAGTTGCAATGAAACTGAGAATGATTTTTATTTAAGAACGTAATTAGTAATTCCTGAGAGTTTACACCATGTCTGGGTAATATTTTATTGCTCTCAATATCTTGGTTACATCCATGCTCGCACCATACTAATTGATACATCTCTAAGATGCCGTTTAAGATGTCATTTGTATCTGAGTTTAATCAGAAATTCTGCACAATATCTTAAACAGCTCTTCATTCTGCATATTAAAGACCTCAAAGATTTACTTTGACATAGAACACTTAACCCATTACATTTACCCATGGTAGTGCTTGTTATTTCACAATGTACATATAGTGACAGTTATTGTCCTAATGTAATATTTGCCCAAATATGATGCTGATATGACTTAATTAGATTACCAGGAGTACAGGCTGTTGTCAGAAGATCTTTCAAAAGTTCTTTTGCAAAAATCAAAATTTCTTTGCCAGAAATGTATATTACAGTGGTACTGAGCTGCATGAGAGCATGTTCTGCATATTGTAGTGGCATGTAATGCAGCATACATCTTCATGCATGGTGTGTGTATTCTCCTTTGTGAGTATAGCAGCTTTCTGAAATTGGTGGAAATCTTAAAGTCATTGAAGGTCAACAGAGAGCCCAAAGTTAATATTTTGCCAACATGATAGTTCCAGAACCACACCATATCTTCAAATTTACCAATTTTTAGCACCATCAAGCAGACTACAAATAGCGCATAGTTGTAGAGTGTAACCAATACAGGGACTTTGAAGCTATATCTGAAGATACCAACAAAAAGATGACAATCATGTAACAATATTAACACTGCTCCCTACTGTACCTACCTGTTGAGAAATAAAACATACACATGAGTCACATTGTCTCCTTCATTTTGGGGGTTCATACCATTTACAATCATGCTAATGTTCATGCATGAATATATCCCTACATTGATGTTGTGCTCATTAGTTATGAACACATGAAAATGGCAACAGACCAAACATCACTTTTAATGATGGCAAGGAATCACTAAGCCACTTGGCTTTGTGTTTGGTCAAAGCCATTAATACCTATCTGTGTTGTTTTGAAGTGCCTCATACATGTATGCTACCCCGTGGTATTTGAGTTGAGCTACGTACAGTATGTTCCATATCATTGTACACAAGTTTACTCAATTTTGAATTTCCAACAATTTTGTGGAGCAATCAACTTCTGCAACGGGAACATCACAGCTTTAACATTGAAGAGAACTTTCATATAAGCGCACAGATTTGCCAAATTTTCTCAGTTTACAACCACTGACCATGTGACCTTTAGCATTTAGCTTTAATAAATGCAATGTAATCTCTCAGTTTGATATCCTAAATATCATCAGGTAATGATTCAATAGAATTTATGCTTCATTGTGATATCAGTGTCTTGTATTCTAACAAGAAAACTTTGGACTCTCGTTGACTCGTGCACGTCCTTGTTTGTGAGGACAAAACCCATGACCTGGAGTTTGACTGAGATACATAGGTGGCACACCAAATTATTTGTGAATATTTCTCCTCTCTTACATAAGTTCTGTTACCATACTAGTAAACTATGTTAATTTGGATATATACAACTTAATATGAAGCCTTTTTATATGCAGACACTACATCACTGGGCCAAATGCATTGTTCATGAGGCACAGAGTCAAATGAGTTATTTTCTTGAAGCATAAGTGACTTCCTGAAAGGTCTATGGATAGCTATGAACAACACTGACCTAATCATGCATTAGAAATCATGAAAATAGCTGTAACTACCATTGAAGTCATTTCTTAATTCCATTTTTATTTATGAATTAACATTAGCTAATTATGCACATTGATGATGTCAAGGGAGTGACTGCCTAATTTTCTGTTATGTGATTCCTTTGTTTTTACAACCTTTGTTTCAAGGACATTGAACACAGGTTTGTGACCTAAGGAGATTTTTTGAAATATTTTATCATCTTCCTTGAAAAGAGGAACATCACCTTATTCAAATGCTATATGTGGGCTCATACTTGGGAGTTAACATATTAATGGCTAAAATATGAAATTTTGATGAACACAATATTCATGTCATAGTTTTTGCATATTTAATGAGTTTCCCAGATTTATCACAACTTCAAATATGTATATATTGGAAACAAAAAGAGCTTTTCGAAAAACTTCAATAGATTTTGACAAATGCACTGAATTTGGGGCAAATTGCCTTGTTGTCAGTACTCAGTAGTACTTAAAATTTGGAGAAGTAAAACCATAAATCTTTACCAATGGGTAAGCAGTTGTGGTAATGCCAAAGTGAATCATCGGAAACTTGACAGCTCCCTAACTTTATGACAGTAAGTTATAAACTACTAGGAAAGTCTATGTATCACTCGGTAAACTGACTTGACTAATCATAAACAGATTAGTTTAGGCTACATTGTGAAAATAAGCACCAATAATTAGTGTTCATCATTTACATGGATAATTGAGGAGACACAGGCATATTTTTTTTAAACTATGAATTATTTCACTGGGTGACCAGGCCATGAATTTCCGGCTATTTACTGGATATTATATCAGTGGATATTGCCATTTGACAGAAAAAAGGGCACTTACATTTTTCTGCCAGTGCAAATTAGTGTTGCTTAAATTATAAATATTAATTCAGATGAAATAAGCAAATGGAAATTTGACTTTAGTCAGTAGCTTCTTCATGCCCTGCCATTTGTTAGCAAGTGGATAAAATTGTCACAGTGAAATTCTAGGCTTGGTGACTGTTATATTATATAATAATTAAATATTTGGCTATAAATGTCAGTTGTACTGCCATATGAGGTTATTTATTACAGTACTGTATTCTGTTTGCCTAATTTAAAGTAGAAAGCATAAATCAATAGTTAAAGTAACTCTGCTATCCTGTGAACAATTCTTCTTCACACCGCATCGGTATAAAAGGCTGTCCTGTTCACGTCCAATCTCTGGTAGCCTTACAAATATTTTGACATTGGCACGTCTTCTGTTGATGCAGTAATGAATTCAAACGCTGTGTCACCTTTTCCTGTTCTTTCATGCCTAGTAACTAACACAGTCTTTTAACTTCACACTTGGGAAGAGCTGCTGATGACCCTTGGTAATGCACTTTACTAGCTTGTTATTAGATGATATTTGGCTTTGTTCCTTCAATTTGCTCATTCCAGATGTATTATTTGTTTTTATTGCTCAGGTTAATCAGTGATTGATCACAGCCAGATGATCATGAGACGTAAACGGAGGTGGTGGGTTAAATGGAGACAAGTCAGGCCATATTGAAATTTGTTTTTAATTAGTTGTATGAGCTATTATGATATGAGTGGAAATGTTTCTAAAAATTGTATACGAAATTGATCACCAGCACATATACAGTAATCCAGGATGGAGGAAAATTTTCTTTTCTTTTATTGTTGCCTTCAATGGATAGAGGTAGTACTATCACCACATTCAAAACTTTTTGAAGTATGCATGAAAGGTAGTTGGATGAAATATTACAGCATGTCATATTGTCATACTTAGCAAAGTTACAATACAGTAGGACAGATAATGGATGCTATGAAAGCTTGAAATCTATTGAGAAAGAACATCCATAGTTCTTGAACAACAGGTTGAATCATGTACAGTTGTCAGTTCCAAGCAACATCTACATTAAAAAAAAAAAACAGAAATCTGGAGAACCTATAAACTGATGAATAATATACTTTATCAATTTTTCTTTAGTGTTTGTGTAAACTTAATTTGGCTCGATTAAATGTGATGGGAAATGATAATTTCATGCCTTTGAGTTTGCGAGTCACAGAATCACAAATGTGATAGCTCATAAAGTGAAGTTTTTCCCCTTTCATACACTGTACAAAGGTACTGTGGCAGGCGCGTAGCCAGGAATTTGCCAAGGGAGGGGCGAAAATGTAGGCAAACTATCTAAGCGTAGCGCCACCATGGTTGGCGCGAAGCGTACAAGAAAATTTTGGCTGGAAATGCCTCCCAGATCGCTGGAAATAGCACTTCCCAGGCCTAATAAGTTGCATCTTAGCATTTTCTCTTTTAAAATTACTAGCGATATCATAAAAACATTAAAAAAAAATTTAAAAAATATGCTCAAGGGGGGGCGGCTGCCCCCTTCGCCCCCCTTGGCTATGCGCCCGTACTGTGGGGTGGGGAGGATGTTGTGGGTGAAAGTGTTCTCCCAATTGACAAATACATCAAAGATGTAAAGTCTTGACCATGATATCTCAACTATTTATTGGTTGATCTTCATAGCTAGCATTTAGGTCCCCAAAGTGGGTTACAATACAGTAGATCTCTCTGCTGTCATTCGTCATGGCAGTCCACTTTAATTCAGAAGGCAGGCTGCAGTGCCAGGAAGTTTGGTGAGATGGATATACAACAAATTCACTAAGACGACTTTTAGCTTTTGGATGAAATTTTAATGACCTGCTAATAATTATAATAAGTATAGTGTAGATGAAATTCATACTTGGCATGTGAATCCACCCAATACTCAGTACCAATATCCCATTGCTGTTTGTAGAGTGCAAAAGGCTCGACAGAGATCAAGGTAATGAAAATTAATAAATACAACAACTTCATAAAGCAATGCTTAAATGAAGGTCATACTGATAAGTAAATTAAACTTAATAAGTACAGTAAATGTATTGTTTATATGAATGCCAAAGGTCACTACAATAAGGTGTACAGATTCATCTTGAGTATTAAGAACTCTATTGTAAGTATGTGGATGTCAAAGGTCATGCTTCGTGCATAGCTACATTAAATACCTAGTATATATACTGTATAAAATTTGGCAAGGAATCTGTAAGCTTGTTGGCTTTTTGTTGACTTCTTCCCAAAGGACAAAGGAACCTACAGTACAGTATGTGGGTGACTGCTTTCATGTGTGAACTTGAAAGTGATCATGCAGTGTTGTAAACCACCTACTGTATCATCAAATGAAGTTGTAAGTCGTTTGGTTTTATCTCAAATCAAAGCCACAAGTCAATGTTTCTCAAGTCAAGTCACATGTCATTTGTAGTTTTTGCACGTTAAGTTACTGTACAAGTCAAATATAAAGTTAAAGCAACCTCTAAAGTTAGACTAAAGGTTAAAGGCCAAAATATACATCAAGGTGAAGTGTACAGGTCCATTGGTGCAATGCTAAAATGAGTAAATTTAACAATAACAATAATAAACAGTTACAAATGTTGCAGATTGGATAGCAGTTGATCTTAGTAAAAATAGGCATTTCTCACTCCCACTCACAATACATGTACTGTATACTGTATAAAGTTAGCATATGCAGTGAATTCATGAAATATCACTATACAATATTCAGAACACCATGACTGGCCACAAGCTACTAAATTCATGCAACCTGTGAACCACCAGGGGAATCACCTGACCGCAAGCTTTTACACCACCATTTAAAACAATCAACTCATATTTCATAAACTCTACATACTGTGACTATATCTCAGTAAAATTATTTGCGTTCAAACTTAGACACTGCATGCTTTGTGTCCCTAAACAGAAAGGATTATAAAATCAATTGTTGATATTTGTGCGGTCAAGGGTTCGCAGATGATATGCTTACCATTGTCAATATCAAGTTCTCTGAAAATGATCTATACTATAATTGTAATTAATACCCAATTGAATATATGCTAGAATTTTCTAACATACTGCAAAATGCTTAACTTTGGACCACCCTTGTAATAAACAGCACACATCTTCCTTTGCAAGTGGAATGTAAGTGTCTGAACAAAATAAATATTCAAGTTTGTTTCAATAACTATTTGTTTCAATCATGCATAATACTTTCCTATATTTTTGTAACAATTTGGTATATACTTTAATAATGTCAAGAAGTCAAATATATTCAAGTCAAGTCATTTATCTGTCAAGTCAAAGCTACAGTCATTCTTTGTCAAGTCAGAAGTCATTAATCAACAACTCAGGTCACAAGTCAAAACAAATGTGACCCAAGTCTGACTTGAGTCTAAGTCATGAATTGACTCAAGTTAACAACACCTCTGTGATGTACTGGGTATGCATTTGGGTCAATCCATGCCAAATCAACAGATTTTTGGGTCGATTCCACGTCGACCCTCTCAGAATCGCCTGAAATTGATATGGTGTCTTGCCATATGTCTCAAAGGATG
>JAIPMN010007695.1:0-15212 GCA_020650975.1 Apostichopus californicus
GCGGGGGGGGGGGGGTACAAGGCAGCAGTCGGAATTTTCTGGCTCCAAAACCCATCCAGTTGGAGTTTCAGCCACTACACCCCCCCAATCATCAGGCCTTAGCTACGTCCCTGGTTCAGGATATGTATTTTCTCTATGGTATACAATTAAACACTCAATGCTTATCTACGGCAGCTTAAAAGTGCCATCAATATAACAAAAACTTTGCCCCATAAGTTGACATTTTTCAGTAAATTGTTTAGATAACAAGATAAAATCTTATCAAAATTCAGAAAAAATGTTGGATTGCTCAGTTGCTTTAACTGAGCAATTGAAAAATTTTCTGCAAAATGTTTAATTGACAACTTATCATATCTCGTCAATTGGACATTTTTTTGCAAAATGTTTAATTGGCAACTTACCATATCTCAACAAGTGGACATTTTGCTGCAAAATGTTCAATTATTCACTTCATTCCATCTGAGCAATTGAACAATTTTCTGCAAAATGTTTAATTGACTACTTATCGCATCTCGTCAACTCAACATTGTTCACTTCTTTCCAACTGAGCATTCGGATAAATAGCCCCCCCCCCCCCCAAAAAAAAGAAAATAATATTAAGCGCGCTAGGAAAAAGCACTGTATTTTTTGGTAATTCACTATGTCGTCGAATATAATTTGTTGAAAAAAAATGACTGACTGACACTAAACGTATCGTTGACGAGTAGCGGGGGGGGGGGGGGGGGAGGGGTGGGTACAAGGCAGCAGTCGGAATTTTCTGGCTTCAAACCCCATCCAGTTGGAATTTCAGCCCCTGGGCCTGGCCCTTGGGTAAAATAAACAACCGTTGAAATCAGTCCATTTCGGGAAATAGTCACTGGATTTCAGGAGTTTCACAAATAGAAACTTAACTGAGCTTCTGCAATTTTTAAGGGAGACAAACACGGAGTGACAGGTGCTTACACATTACCGTACCTGACAATCAAACTGACCTCTTTTGCACACTAAAGTTTATGAACAAATAAACTTGACGTAGATGACGAGTGCACATTGTCACTAATTTCTTGTATGCTCACCATCGCTGTTGTCTAGATGAACACCTAGTTGACGAACGCATATTGGCACTATTTTTTTGACTATGCTTACCATCATTGTTGTCTAGATGAACACCTAGTTGAAGAGAGCACATTGGCACTAATTTCTTGTATGCTTACCATCACTGTTGTCTAGATGAACACCTAGTTGACGAACGCATATTGGAACTAATATATTGTGTGCTTACCATTGCTGTTGTCTAGATGAATACCTAGTTGACGAGTGCACATTGGAAATATTTTCTTGTATGCTACCATCACTGTTGTCTAGATGAACACCTAGTTGAAGAGAGCATATTGGCACTAATTTCTTGACTATGCTTACCATCGCTGTTGTCTAGATGAATGCCTAGTTGACGAGTGCACATTGGCACTAACTTCTTGTATGCTTACCATCACTGTTGTCTAGATGAACACCTAGTTGACGAACGCATATTGGAACTAATATATTGTGTGCTTACCATTGCTGTTGTCTAGATGAACACCTAGTTGACGAACGCATATTGGCACTAATTTCTTGTAAGCTTACCATTGCTGTTGTCTAAATGAACACCTAGATGACAGGACCAGTTGTTTTGCTTCTCTGCATCTGCAAAACACTTCTTGTTAGACCTGGGATCTACAGGTAAAACAGTTGTTCTTCAAACTCTGGTTTGAGCACTGCAAACCCACAGTTATCTGAACAAAGTTAAAAGAAGGAAAAACAATGCATGTTTCAGTCAGCAAAATGTCAATTGCAAAAGTAGAATTAACGCTAATCAATGGGCAGGGCGTCTTGAAAATATTTACCTAAGAATGGCCATGGCGTTAAAAAAAATAAATATATAGATATATATTATATGCCACCATTTTGCCAAGCATGGTAATTATCACTGCTACCATTCTAAAGATACAAGGTTTTTACAAGTCACATACCAAGAATGACATCCATTAAAGTTAACTTTATGGAGACGGATGTTTATAGGGATGAGATGTTTGCCATAACATCATAGCCCTGCAAACTCATCCCATTGTTAAACAGGCATATTTGACACTACATTGCAGATATATTTCAATCCCCATACCAATATCTTGACCAGATATTGGAAAACAACTTTAATGAATAAGTGCTTATGGACTATATAACACACATGTTTAAAATGGCATCCACACTGATCAAAATAGTATTTGTCCTTTTTTCACTGTTGAGTTGTCATTCTTCATTGTAACCAATTGTTTTGACAATACTTCACTTTACTTGCATTCATAGCATTAATATTTAACTTGTCGGTTAAATCGAACTTTGAAAACTGACTTTTCCTTCTGAAGGTCTTGATGTCCCTATCACAGGACATCTGCCTACCAAGCTGAAGTCATATCTTCCAAAAACGGCAAAGTGATCAGCCGAATCTACGCGCTAAATTCCTTCACTATTAAATGTTTACGAATGCGCTGTAAGATTTCATGATGTAGAAACAAGTGGGTCGATAATCGACCGAATGTGCTTGCTACTTCATACACATGTAGACATTGAGCTAGTAGGCTACACGCACGCCCCTGCACACTTTTTGACAGTATGATTTCTTGCATCAAGTTTGTGTACACTTAGTGATGAAGCCAACTTGCGCATATCAGCCCAGGTATTTTTTGACTTAGCTGTTCGTTTCGTGAAACTGTTTGCCGTATTTTTAAGATAGTGATCAAACGTATCTTCTTCTTTTTTTTGGGGGGGGGGGGGGTTCTTAGTCCAGAATAAGAACCCCACGAGAGTAGGAACAATTTAGTTTGCAGTTATGATGTACCGTATGTGTGGTGCATAGGGCAAAGTATTTTATTTCGGCTTAACTTTCAGTAAGAAGCGAGATTTATATTATACGTCGATGCCCAAAATCAACAAAGGGCATTTCATATTGGTAGTAACTAGTTCCGAGAAACTTGACATGTTACATACCCTGAATGCATATTATAACGGTACCGCGTGTTGGGCACATAAGAATATACAGCTTTATTCTTTATTATCGAGGGAGATATCTTTTGAAACATATTTTCAAGTCAAGCTTTTGTTTAAGCACATTAACTTGTGAATTCTCAAAAAAAATCTTATTCGCTTAAACGGCTAGTGTACAAGTTTATCTGGCGTTTCCCATGCTTATGGTGGCTTCGATCCCTGTCTCTCCGTCTCTCTGCCTCACCATCACTCCTTCGCTTTCCTACCCTATCCAACGTCCTTCCCTAGTATTTCCTTCGTCGCCTCCGTTCGCCCGTCTCCCTGCCTCACCATCACTCCTTCGCATTTCTACCCTATTCAACGTCCTTCCCTAGTTATCCCTTTGCTATAATGTATTTTCTTTTCCGTTCATTTTAATAACTTCTGTATGATAGAACAACTATATGTAAATTGAGTAGACTCAATCACATGAAGAAGCAATAAAAAAAATTCACCATATATTAATAAAAACAAACAAATTATAATCGTTTCCTCGCTGTCATCATTTGTATCCCATGAACCTCAATCTCAATGACCCTGATCATCATCATTATTATTATTATTATTATTATCAACAGAGCCTAATGGATTCCGCGGGCAGGAAAAGCGAGACCTTATCACTCGACCAAAAGATAGCAATAGTTGGTATTGGTTGCCGATTTCCTGGTGGTATCAAAAATACGAATGATTTTTGGGAAACTATTGCACAAGGGCTTGATTGTGTACAACCACATCCTCCAGAAAGACTAGATCCCAGCTACATCTATCAAGGGGACCGAATACCAGGGAAGATCTACACTGCAGCAGCTGGATATTTGTCTCAAGATGTCAACGAATTTGACAGAGAGCTTTTCCAAATTTCTCCAGGTCTGTACGAAATAACATCAAAGCGATAGTACAAGCGTTTCTTTCTCATTTAAATATAACTGTTGAATGACAGAACAGATGTTACATATACAAGCAAGTTTAGATGAAGAAATAACAATCTTAAGAAAAGATCATTTACCAATAATTACAAATCGCATTGCACACAGAATAATACAGTTCAATGTGACATTACTGACTAATACAATTGCCACAGGATAATTTCATAGGATTTGAAAATGTCATTTGTTTTCCCTCCATCATGATATGTTTGTTGATTTCTACACGTCTCATTTTATACACAAAGATATGTTTTCTATCATAGTTGTTTTCCTATTTAATACAGAGGAAGCCCATCACATGGACCCTCAATTGCGTCACTTATTGGAGGTTTCCTGGGAAGCCTTTGAAGATTACGGAATAAATATGCAGGAATTGGCTAAGTCTCCCACAGGTGTATATATCGGTGTCATGGCCAAAGAGTATGGTTTGCTTTTGACACTACCTGATGACAATATAGGTCAATATTCAGCTACTGGAAACAACAGCAACATGTTATCTAACAGGATTTCCTATCAGTTTGATTTACAGGGCCCTAGTATCACGTTTGATACTGCCTGCTCTTCATCGATGTACGCAATTCATCACGCATGTGACGCTATTAGAAAAGGCGAATGCAATCTTGCAATTGCGGGCGGGGTCAATCTGTTACTACTTCCTTCTACAACCATAGCTCTTTGCCAAGCGAGAATGTTAGCAAAAGATGGTAAATGCAAAAGTTTTGATAATCGTGCTGATGGGTACTCGCGCGGCGAAGGTGTTGGGTTAGTAGTGTTGAAGTCTCTTAAGAAAGCATTAGAAGACGGTGACAGAATTCACGCGGTTATCAGGGGAGGGGCTACCAACAACGATGGGAGAACTAATGGAATAACTACTCCCAACACAGATGCACAGGTATCTCTCTTAAAGCGAGCTTACGAAAGTGCAAAGATTTCGCCACAGGAAGTCCCCTACGTCGAGGCACACGGAACAGGAACACAGGCAGGGGATGCTGCTGAGTTAACCGCAATTGGACGTGTGCTTGGAATAGGTAGAGGTAAACACTACCCACCATTGACAATAGGCTCTGTTAAGGCTAACTTCGGGCACACCGAGGGCGCTGCTGGGGTTGCCAGCGTAATAAAGTTATGCTTAGTTTTGCAAAAAAGGCAAATCCCTAAATTGGTACACTTTCAAATACGAAATGAAAAAGTAGATTGGGATAACTTCCAAATAAATCTTCCAACCGATTCAGTTGAATGGCCACAGAAGTCAAAATATGTTGCAGGCTGCAGTAGCTTTGGATTTGGTGGGGCTAATGCTCATCTTGTGTTAGAAGCCCCACCTAACAACAGAAAGCAATCCCCGCGAGAAGACAATAGCAGAAATGACATCTATCCCACTGTTCTATTTTTGTCCGCTTCGAGTATAAACGCCCTCAACCAAAAGGTGTCTGACTGGGTAGATTTTCTCAAGAACGCTGATGCTGATACATTTCACAATGCCCTGCAAACTGCAGCTAAGAGAGCTACTCATCATCAACATCGACTGGCTGTAATATGCGAGTCTTACCAGCACACGATGGAATCCCTACAATGCCGTGGACAAGATCAAAAAGGGGGCCGTAGCATGCTTGTGGAAGGCCGAGTACAGACAATGTACAATAATCGTAGTCATCAGCTAGTCTTCGTCTTTTCTGGAATGGGTACCCAGTGGTGGGCGATGGGTCGACAACTGATGGTCTCCGAAGAGATATTTAGCAACTGTATTGAAGTAAGTAGTTCGACCTGTTTTGAGCAGGTCAAAATATTATTTGGGTAAATAAATTATGTTGGGGGGGGGGGGGGAATCGCACACTTGGGAGGGTGTCAGGGGTGGAGGAATTGCAAAAGTGTAAAGTCATCAGGAATACTGTATTTGACTGATATAGTTCGAATAGCATTTCACTTGTAGACTCTTCAGAGACATTCACTTAACGTTTGTGAGTTATACAATTGGTTCATGGAACGCCACTAGGAGTTCAACCAATTGCTGTTGCGCTCTTTATTAAAAAAATCCGCTTCAGTATTACGATTGATTTGCTTTAAAACTTACCAATTTACAACTTCTCATTTCTGTTACAGGAGATTGACAAACTTCTAACTGGTTTTGGTGCTGAGTGGTCTTTGCGACATTTGTTAACGATGGAAACAGACAAAGACAAAATTCACAGAACAGGTGAGAACTAAATGACTTTCAATAGAGATAAATAATATCTCTACTACGACGAAAAATGTTTTGGTTACGATTCAGAAGGCTCAGTATCATTGTGATTGTGCTGGCGTGTGTTGTGTTGTGTGGGTGTATGTATGTATGGATGTATGTATGTCAAGACCAGCTTGCAAAGAACCACAGGAATCAACGTCACAATTGATAGGTAGATGCTCAATGATGTGAAGATGTGCCCTATTATTTGTGCTTCTTACCTCATTATCATATATTAATGTGCGGGTAGGGCTTAACATAAAATTCTTAAAATATCTCTTCAAACTTATGTCCGATTGATTTCATACTTGGTATGGTGATGTCAAGTGATGATAGGTATATGTGTTCAATAAATTCATTCTCATTATTATTCATGAGAAGGGGCGTAGCCAGAGTGTTTTCACTGTAAAAAGTTTGTAAACACGATATCTCAAGACCAACAAGTTGAATTGATGTCATACTGTGTAGGTATATGCCTCATGATCTGTAGATGTTCACTATTGTTTGTGGTCCCATCTCATAAATATTGATGAGTGGGCATAGCTTAACATAAAATTCTTAAAATTTCAATAACCCTTAGTAATACCCCCGTTCATTTTTCGCTACTGCCCACTTCTTCAACTTTCAAGGTTATAAGCCTAGAACGTTAGCCCTGTGTGTTACGTAATCAATTCGCTAAGCCTAGTAAAGGGAAAAAAACGTGGAAAAGTCACTTGCAGAGCTTGCCCAGGCGGATAAACTATTATGACAGTGGTATTAAAGGGCGCATTTTCAAACGATAAGCTCTTTGCAACCACAACTTTGACTTCATTGATATTGATGGTCTGGTTGGGCTTTATGGGAAATTGTTAAAAACAGCTTGTAAACACAACATCTCATCAACCACAAGATGAATCAATGTCATACTTGGTAGATATATGCCCGATGATTGAAATTGGTAGAGGTCAAAGGTCAAAAGGGGTTTGAAAGTACTTTTGTTCATACAAATTATGTCTACAATATTTTTTACTTTCTTACTTTGAATAAAAATTCTGCACTGTAAAATCCTAACTAGTGAATCAAATGGTTGATTCCCACAAGGGTATGCTACACATAGGAGCTGGGGATCTTTGTTTTTTCCTGGTTCTCACTTAATTCGTGGGCAAATTTAAGTTACTTGCTCTACATTATCAAAATAGTTAAGTGGAATTTTGAGCAAATTGCATGACAAGGGATCACAAAGCCTTCTGGCTTTCTGGTTATACTATGTCACTAACTAGACTTTGTCAAGATGATAACTGGTTCATGAAGTACCTCTCTTTATTCGCTAATAGATAATCCCCTTATTTTGCTGTGCAAAAGTTCATGTTTATTAACATGTATGACTTACCACGCGTTGTTTTCGTTTTCTGGTTGACAGTCAGATTAAACAAAAAATGTAAAAGCTTAACGATACATTTCATGACATTGCACCTTAACATCTACTATTTTTTCATGTTGGTTTAAACCAGCTGGTGAAGAACCCTGGTTGTTACTCATTGGTATAAATAATGCTCGTTTTGTTGAATATGCAGGGCATTTTTTGAACCTCAAACTGGTGGGGTGGGGGGCGACTGTTATCGGGCAAATCAGTAACGGGACCTCGACCCACTTTATATTATACAACACACTGATTTCCAATTTTTTAGTTGTGAGCCGTTAATGGAGGATCATCGAGGAACTTTCTCCTCTCTTTGGTAGCTTAAATGTTTTATTCACATCACAGTGAGTCAGGCAATCAATGACCATTTGCCCGTTCCATATATCTCATAATCCGTCCAATTAAAGTAAAAATAATCGGCATACCAAACTTCCCAATTTAATGGAATTTGAAGAAAATACGAGATAAAACATCTATAAATGTAAATAATGAGTAGAAACTTATTGAAAACACGCAAGTTAAGATGAAGTCGATATTAAATTTGAGATAAAAAGTATAAATTTTGAGATAAAAAGTAGAAATGTTGATTTACAAGTTCCAAATGTCAATGAATCATTCGAACTTTAATTGTAAACAGTAATACTTTCCACTTTAAAGTCAAAAGTTTGCGATAAATAATTGGAATTTTAAAAGGCAACTAGAACGTTTGGAACAAAATGTCGAAATTTTGAGAAAAAAATATAATGGAAATTTTGGTGCATAAAATATCATCGCAATTTTGAGATGTATTTTGTATTGTCAAATTTGCAAAACATAGTCTAAGTGAAAACTAATAAAAAAGAGTTTAATTTTAAAAATTAAACATGGTATCAATACCCTCCCCAACTTTGAGAAGCCAATCGATGCCCATGTACAGGGGAAGTTCCACTGAGCTGTCAAAATACACCCCCATAGTATCAATAGATTATCAATTAAGTTTGCAACCAACGTAAACACAGACAAATACGAGTAGAAAACGAGGTAGTTGAGGGGTTGTTGCTAGGGAGGACACATGGTGGGCTGAGGAAAATTATTCCTGCAATAAATATTGATCTAAATGAAGCCATGAAACAATGGTTTAATGTTAGGAACAGACTTGAATCCAAAGTTTTGGTTTTTAGTTAGGCCTACATTCGGCCTTAAATTCTTTTACTGGCGTTCTGTCTATGTATCTATTACTAAACTTTCAACGGTATAGTCTAGCATTCAAAACGAATGTATTAAGTCTTTGAGTTACTATGGTGTATAAACTTCCACGCACACTGAATGCAGATGTGACTTTAAGTACGATAGCTACAATCCCTTTTTTTCTTCTTAACCTCCTCAGATATAGCCCAACCAGCTATTTGCGCAATACAGATTGCTTTAGCTGCAGTGTACCGCCATTTAGGCATTCACCCTGACGTCGTGATAGGACATAGCGTAGGTGAAGTTGCGGCTGCTTATGTAGCAGGTTACTTATCCCTCTCAGATGCTGTAAGGCTTATCTATGTTCGTGGAAAATGTTTACAAGGGACGACTGGAAAGGGGAAAATGGCAGCGATTTTCTCACCAGTCCAGAATGTAAGTGAAGCTATAGCAAAACCTGAGTACGAAGGAAAGATTGATATTGCTTGCATTAATAGCCTTGCTCAAACAGTTATATCAGGTGAGGGTGATGCTGTTGATAGACTCATTATCGACCTGAAATATCAGGGAATTCGTTGCATTCCGTTAAAGGTCAACAATGCATTTCACAGTTTCCAACAAGAGTTGATCAAACAGTACTTCTTCAAAGGAACTAAATTCCTTCGAAGTCCTAAATTTCCACTGAAATCCAAATTGGCACCGATCCATGTCAAGATGATATCAACAGTAAATGGCAAGTATTTGAACGCCGAAGTCTTAAATTCTAGCACCTACTGGTGGAACAACATTCGACAGACAGTTGCATTTGAGAATTCCCTGGTTAAATTGCTTGAAGGTGGTTACAATGTTTTTCTTGAAATTGGCCCACATCCATCGTTAGCGTCTCCAATTAAAGACACGATGTTATCCTTCTCTGAGCAGTCAGGGGTCTCTTACCATGACAAGTTCTCAGTCATAAATTCTCTTCGACGGCCTTCCGATACATCACAAATGCCTGCAGATCAAATCAATATATATTTGTCAGTAGCAAAGCTCTACGTACAAGGCTTTCCAGTACAAATGAATTTGATATTTCCCAGTGAACGTTTTATTGTAGCGACCCTTCCAAAGTATCCATGGCAACGGAAACAATACAACGCTATTGCGGACGCTGCTAGGAAGTCGTACATTAATCCCAGGGACACTCACCCACTTTTAGGTGAACAATTAGTGACAAACACAAGCACACAACAAAATAATCCAAACAAAGATTGGGTATCCAACTACAGTCGAATGATGCTGCCATGGCTTCATCATCATAAGATTCAAAATGCTGTTGTTTTACCAGGAGCTGCTTTCATTGAAACGATGATTGCAGCAGTACATGCAAGCTCAGAAAATGATTCTGTTGATGAAATACATCTTCGAAATGTTCAGTTTCATAAATTTCATTACTCTCCAAAAAGTGAAGGCGTATTATTTACTTCACTCATAAAACTTGATGAACGAGACAAAACGGAAATTTGTATACGAACGCGAAATAAAAATGACAACTCCTGGACATTGAATGCAACATGTGATTTGGATTTGTCCAGCGAAATGCGTAAATCTTTCAACGAAAGATATATTGATTTAGATGAAATCCAAAGTAGATGCGATACTTCGATACCGTGCGATACCTTGTACGATAAACTAGCGGAAGGTGGGGTTCAGATTGGTGATATGTTAGCTTCGGTTACATCGGCACATTATAGTACAACTACAGAAGATGCTTTAGTGTTTGCATCACTTCCAAGGGCTCTTGAAAAAGAATCTCACCTATACATGTTCCATCCAGCTTTATTAGATGCTATCTTTCAGCTTTTTGCTGGTTTCGCTGTGATTAAAACAGACAAAACTGGTTCGCGCCGTAATGTGGAAGTTCCACAGGCAGTGAAATCTTTTAGAATTCTAGGCAAGGCACCAAAAGATATTGTTATACACGCTCGCAAAAACGAGAAAGGAACACAAGAAGTACGTATTTCAGATTACGAATCTGGTAAAATATTTGCCGAATTAGATGGGGTTATACTCGCAGTTGTTGGCTCCAAACAAAATGGCGGCTCGATAAGTTGGGAAAAAGAATGGGTAGCAGTGGATTATGAAGGAGGGTCAAAGTTGCTTGAAATATCCGATGTGCCTGAGAAACTCGAATATTTCCTTATTCCCGACAAACAAGGAGTGACTAAGAAATTGAAAAATCTCTTAGAAAACACACACAATGGTCTCTTGAAAGAAATCCATGTATGTGACACTTCTCCAGATGCAGAAACTTTGCCGTCTCCTGACATTAATGCCAGGGCCAGACATGTGGTTTTTATGCAGATGATCGATGAATGCAGCTCGTTGAATGACATTACGAAAGAAACGTTCATTGACTCACAAGTAAATAAAGCCATTGCATGTATTCAGTCAACACTCATCCAATCCATTGAACGCACCGAAAACGTATTCTTTTGGATTGTTACTAAAGGGGCTGTGTTAGCTCGTCCCTCCGACAAGGTCATAAATCCCTTAATGTCAAAAGCACTTGCACTTGTGTTAACTTGCATGAATGAGCACCCGGATATTTTCGTTGCTGCCATTGATTTGCCACATGATCTTTCCCCGGTCGACTGTGCATTGTGTCTTAGTAACTTTTTTGACAACCCACTGCTCTCTGAAAATTGCCTGGCACTGCGAGTACGCAATGATAACGTAAATGAATCAAACATAGAATTATATGCATTACGCTTAAACACAAAACCGACTGCTGATCTGGTATTTACAAAGAAGTCTCAAGACTGGATGATTAATCTTGAAGAAATTACACAAAAGGGTAGAGGTCGGTTCATTCGACCGTGGGATAAAAATAAATCTCTCGACCACAATGTTATTGGCAGCACTTGCTCCGAGCAGCAAATTGTAGTTGAGGCTTACATACATCAACCCTACATAAGTCTCGGTGATACTGACCAGTCTAAAAGCGGATTTCTTTTTGCTGGGCAAGTTTTAAGTGTCCTTCCGTCTTCCGATACTGAAGAAACGAAACCTGCATTCGTGGGATTTTGCCGATCTCACATTGTCACGTCGGTGGTTCAAACAAGCATGTCAAATATAGTACCTGTGCCTTTAAAGGTTAGGCCTCTAGATGCTTTAGTGACCATTGCTTCATGCTTACCGTTATACATAGCATTGAATAACACTTTCCAAAACTCTGATCATCATATCGTACTATTGACATCTGGTAACGATCCTTTGCATGTCAAATTGATTGAACTGCTGTCAAACTCTACAGGTTGCAATATACAACTATCAGTATCGAACATCGATAGAAAAGAGGAAAGGTATAATAATACTGATGGCGTATTAAGCGAATTGAAATCCTCATCAATTGATACACTTATCATTCACCCTAATGTAACGATTGATGATAAGAACATGACACCATTGTTAGAGAAACTACGATTCTTCGGAACACTTGTTACATTTTGTAGTGGTACTTGGAAGCACCCTTTAATTCTAGACCAACAAATTCATGTTAAGACAATAGACCTGGAAATATTGCGATCATGCGACCATCATCTGTTTTTAAACGGATCGATAACTTCTTTGCTTCAGTTGTTCTTTCCAGACAACGGAGATTCCTACCTAATGTGCCCTTCTTCTGCAAAATTTGCTAGCATCAACGACGCAAGTGGAGTTCAGCTTTGTGGCGAAAGTGTTATTTGCACAAATCATACGATACCCATTGACGTGTCGTACAGGTTCGGAGATTCCATGATGGCATTTGAAGCTGAGACATTTGCCTCATACCTTGTTGTTGGAGGGTCAAAAGGGCTTGGTTTCGAAATTGTTCGTTGGCTAGCAAATCAAGGGGCACAGGTAGTTTACTTTACAGGGAGGTCGTCACCGGACGGTGATATAGCTGAGGAGGTAAAGAGACTACAGAACGCGTCGCACACGTTGGAGTTTATTAAATGCGATGCTAGTGACGAAAACCAAACTACCCAAATGCTAGCTCACATTAAAGATCGCAGCAAATACCCTCTACGAGGGATATTTCATTGCGCTGCATTATTTGCAGATCAACGACTACAAAATGCAAGACGCGAGGATTGGTGCAAAGTAGTACTGCCAAAGGCATACGGAGCTCTTCTGCTTCATCAGATTACCCAAAAGCTAGATATTAAACTCAGTCAATTCGTTGTGTTTTCTTCTATTGTGGAATTCTTGGGAAATGACGGTCAGGGTGGTTACTGCTGTGCAAATGCTTTTCTTACTTCGCTTTGTCATGCTAGGCGGCTAGAAGGGCTACCAGCGACGGTGATAGCACCGGGAGCTGTCTCTAGTGTAGGGTTTGCCGCTAGAGAAGGTTTTGTGCAGCTCTTTGAGGCGCGCGGTATGTATGGTGTCAATCCTGCTGAAGTATTTAAGTCCCTGTCGTGGTCTCTTGGGACAGATGCGATGTTTGGACTTTCAGGGTTTTTAGATAAACAACTGTATGTCAGAGCGAATCCATTATTTACACATTTCATTGGTAAAGATTACTTCTCCATATACAAGAAAGTGTTTTCTAGGCAACTGCTAGAAGATCTTGCACTTAGTTCACAGAATATCAACCTTATCCCCAGTGAGGTCACGGATTTCTTTGTTCAATTTGTGGAAAATCGACTAGGTGTCACAGAGGGTATTTCAAGCGAAACCTTTTTAGGGTTCTATGGACTTGATTCGGCTATGTCATGGGAACTATCTGCGCTTATCACGTCCAGGTATAATGTGGCAGTTAGTGCAGTGGAATTATTGAATGAATCTCTCAAAATATCAGATCTGGCAATTCTGGTCTGTGACCGTGCTTCTGGGTCTGAAGGAAATGAGAGACAAAGAGAAAATAAAGACCCATTCACGAGTTCCGGTACACTGTGGCTACAAGAACTGGGCCAGTTAGAAAATGCAAATAATGACATCGTTTGCTTCCCTTGTACTGGGAAAGGAGCTTCGATGTTTGATCATTGGTTGGCAATATTTGCACTAGAAAATGTCCGTTTGACAGTAGCGCAATTACCAGGCTGGGAAGGGAGAAGGAATGAGCAGCCTAGCCATAATCTCGAGTACCTTGTACAAGAGTTGTCCTCTTGTTTTCTTACAAAATTTAAGCAAAATCGTGTAGCATTTGTAGGATGTGGTATTGGGGCATTGCTCGCTTTCGAAGTTGCGCTAAAATTACAATCACAACATGGTATCCATATTTGTCACATGTTTGTTGTAGGATGGTACCCTCCCTCGTCGCCCTACCCAGTTGAAATGATGCAGGGTAAAGAAGACAAAAGTGAGCAATCAGGTATTGAGAAAATGTCGTTGAGATTCTTGGATAACCGAGATCTAAAACAGGTTCAGATATTCAGAAAGTCATATTCCAACGTGCAAGCAAGCACCGAAATATGTAGAATATACAAACGCATGAATAATACTCCGTTACATTGCGATATGACGGTATTTAATGGAACTAAAGATCCCATCTTAATTCCGAAACTTGTCGACAACTGGAGAGGCGAGATTCACGAAAGTCACTCATTTCAGAGAATTCAAATCAATACAGATTATAAACTCCTCAGAAATCAAAAGAGTAACATGAAAATTGCATCCACTATAAGGAATACCCTTGTAGGAAAACCAACAATTTCACCTTCGACATCGAATTTAAACTAGTCTGTTAGTCTGTTCTGATACTATGAATGACATTCTCCATCAAAATGGGCAGATGCATGGATGCTAACTAAGAAACTGTGCCTTTCTTTACCTAATTCTTGTACACTTTATGCAGGAAACTCCAATTCACCATCCAGATCGAGCACTCTGGATGGAGCAAATGTTTGTTCAAGTCTTGTCCTTATACAAAGATAACTGTTGTTAGTTACGATACAAGTTGGTTATTAAACAAAGATAGTTGGTAATTGAATACAACAGAAATTTCAGGAAAAGAAAGCTGTCGATTTGATATTTGTCAAATTAGGCATATAATCTATTTCTTCTAAACTTTTAATTCGTAAGATTGATTTAAAAATCGACGCCGATTTTCAATGACTCGTGTATATCTCGAATGTTTATAGAACTTGTAAAGGTCACGGGAGAACACATCGTTAAATCGTTTGCACCGAAGTAGTCAATGTGTTTGGATATCCATGTAGCATTGCTATAATATGGTTAAGTTAATAATTACTTCAAAATGTATGTTCAAAATGTCTTCAAATGTTTACTTCAAAATGTATGTTTTCCTCGGCTTTTGCGTCATCTTTACGATAACGCTTTGTAATATGTTTAAGAATTATATCAAAAGTGAAACTTGCATGGTTTAATACATCTAACATGTTTAAATAAGAAGCTGGTTTTGCCATATATAACAATTTTTAACTAGTTTTAAGTATGCTACAGTTGGTGTAACTATGAGTGCTTATATATGATT
>JAIPMN010007707.1:0-12962 GCA_020650975.1 Apostichopus californicus
AATTCTGCTTGACTGCAAAAAGTTTAGGTGGCCTGCTGTATCGTTGCTAGTAATAATTGAAGGTGCGTCAATTACGGGGGTGCGTCAATTATGAAGCCTTTACTATACAGCATGGACACCTGTATAACGTTTCATTACTGTCTGCATTTTGTAGCGACAAGAAGAAAACGTCATTTGCAAGCAACGGAAAGTTAACTTTCTCAGAGCGCGGCACTCGGTGTGAGGCGAGTCTTCAATGCCTTTAAGGCTTAGGCCTAGGTGTCTGAACTTCGCAGTGCCCATGCTAACGATGGTGGAATGACACCCCCCCCCCCCTTAATACATGGGCTAGGCCCTATGCACAAATACCTGGTGTTTGCCCGATTATGATGCTTAATCATAGAGGTAGCCTATGTTCTTGTTTAAACTCACATCTTGGTATTCATTAGGGAGGTAAAAAGATGAAGCAAGAACATAGGCCTAGCAATTACTAGTATGACAAAGTCGGCTACAGTAGCCTTCATTATCATTACGAGACCCAGTTACACTACAATTGGCAGTAAAACAGAACAGCTTGGGAAATTTGCTACTGCCATGACATTTCACTCATTTCAAATCCAACAAGGACACCTTTAAAGATTTGGAGAAATTTTTTTAAAGACATTGGCTCACCTTTCTGTATACCTACTGTAAAAATTAATGCTACGTTCTCGGATTTATTTGGAACACTTTAGTTTTCGTATCAGCCAATCTTTTCTCAGTTCAATACTTTTCCATACCTATGTTGCTGTGGCAACAAATAGAGGGCGCTAATCATGAATATTCTTTACGATCTGAAAAACATCATTACCGTGGCAACGAAGCAGGCGAAAGAATATCCTTGCAGCAAACTTGACCGTCTAATTGTAAGCCAGCTTTTCTGTAAATCCACTTTGTACAATGTATCAAACATTCTTCATGAAGAGATCGGTTTCGCTGTTTGTGAAATTGAGTTATTATGATCAGAGTTGAATATGTAACATTAACTAATAATTTATAATGAAACCTAAGTTAGGCCTTGCGTTAATAATAATTGTGAGTTGCAGCTTAGCATTAGGCCTAGTTCCACTACACAATGTATCCACAGCAGCTGCATGATGGTATACGGTATATTCGCGAGTAAAGGATTGTCCAGGGGCTTAGTACTATCCTTCAACTGTATGATGTCATCGATGGCTCGGCTGAACGTGTGAAATAATCCACAAAAAGTCGCAAAATACAAATTTGATGTTCTCTTGTTTCACTGGCAAATTTGACTGTTTCGTTAAAGGCATTGAAGACTCGCCCCAAACCGCGTGCGGCCATCTGAAAAGTTAACTTTTTGTTGCTTGCAAGTGACGTTTTGTTCGTGTCGCTACAAAATGCAGACAGTAATTGAACATGATACCTTAATTGTTATCTTTAGCTGGACCTGAGATGTCCATTGCTGTATCGTGTGTATACTGTGCTGTGGGTATTGACCGCAGCTGTATGAACTGACTGTATACTAGTGTCTAATCAGTGGCGGAGCGTCCATACAGTCAGGGGGGGGGGGCGGATGCCCCCCCTGACAGACTCAAATGGACTGCTGGCGCCCTTTTCAGCTTTTTACCACTTTTTACTTATTCGCGATTATTGACTTTTTTTATTGCGCTCTCATCTACCTATTGACATTTGTCACATTTTGTTGTTGGTGACACCTATTTATTCTTCGTTTATCTGCAATTAGCAAGGCCCGGGAAGGGTCATTTGCGGCGATCTAGGGAGTATCTTTACTCAAAAATTTCTGTACGCCCCACGCCAACCTGTGGTGGCGCTCCGCTTAGATAAAGTCGAAAGCGCCCTACAGACCATTCTCGCCCCCTCTGACCAATACCCCTAGCTCCGCCACTGTGTCTAATTACCAACGGTATCAAGCTGTGTGTGTTTATTCTGGGATTGATGGTGGTGTCTAACACTTCTGTCACACCTCATTCGAAACTAGGTCAAATTACCAGCATTAGACGTTTCTTTTTGCGCGAGTCTTCACATCCTTTAAGTCTTTGTAGATTAAAGTTGCGATTGCAAAAGTGGTTACACTTTGACTTACGAACACCGTAACTACAGTGCAGCTGTATAAATGGCACATGAATTTAGGTGACATGCAAAGTTACCGTGTACCACCATATAGGCCTAAGGTAAATTTGTGATGGTAAGACCAATAATGTTCTTGCTGATCGATTTTGCACAGTGGGTTAGTTCTATCCATCAGCTATGTGATTTCATCAATGGTTTGACCAGATTCCGCCAGAAACATCTAGAATTAATTATACTTTTAAAGTTAGGGAGTCAAACTGCTTAAAGTATTACTGTATAATTCCACTAGGTGGGTGGAATAATCCAAAAAAGTGTCTAAAAATACAAAACTGATGTTTCCTTGTTTCCACTGAGGCAATTTTTGCCATTTCCCTTTAGGCTTTGTAGATTAAAACTGTGATTGAAAATGTAGTTACAACTTGACTTACAAACTACTGTGACTATCAGTGCAACTAAGTATCTGTCGTCTCAACTGCTATGCTTTGGAAGAACATAAATGCTTCATAAAGATATTAGCAGTCCTTTCAATGCTGCTCTTCTTCTTTGCCACAGTTTTAGACTTCCATTTGCTTTACCTATTGTGAGAATTTTGTGTATTTTTTGTTCATGTTATTGTAGGTTTGCCATGTCAGAAGAAGGGGAGGAATTATCAGTCCCAGCCGAAGGGGAGGTTGTTGCATCTGATGGTCAAGCTGGTAAAGATGATGAGAGTGGAGAAGCTATATCCAACCAGAATGCAGATGAAGTGAAGGAAGAGAAACAAGGAGAGGGAGAGCCAACAGAAGTAGAACCAGACAAGGATATCACCGACGAGACTCCCATAGAAATGACAGATGAGAAACTAGAGATTGTGGAGAATAATTATGAAAGTAAGGAAATTGATCAAGAGGAAGATCAAGGCAACGAGGAAAATCCTGAAGCAGGAGACGGAGTCACAGAAGAGGCAACCGAAGCACAAAAGGAAGAATATAATGATGATGGTGATGGTATCCGGGTGACAGCAGATGTGGTGCCAGAGGATGAGAAAGACACAAAGCAGGAAAACCAGGGAGAAGATCAGGGAGAAAATGGTTCTTTTGCTAACCCAGATGAAGAGACTAACAAACCAGGAGCTGAAACAGGTAAGGACAAAATCAGGTGAAAATGGGTTTATTGTCTGTTTGGGGATCATTAAACCAAGAAAAAGTCAGGTAGGACTTTAGCCCAAGCAATTTCATATGATCTACTGGTGTGTGCAAAGCTATGCAGATTCAAGGTACATTGCATAAAATCTTTTTGTCTTCAAATGTGAATTCATCACATTTCCGGATTAAATTGTCATTAAATGACTTTTATCATGAAAGCATGGGCTAATCTATTAGAAAAGATAATGGTTAGGTGTATTGGCTCATTGTAAACAGTTGGTTTACATCTGTCATACAGCCATTTGAACAATGCATATAATCTTTCATGGAATATAGTTACATACTACCAAAATCAAATTATAAGCAGCATGGATTCCACAAACAGTATGCAGTTGTTTTGTTTTGTTGGCTACAGTCATGGTATATATCATATCTCAAAGACTCCCAAAAGGGCTTTGTAATTGACATTGCTCCAATGTTTGCATTTTATTGGGATTTCACAGAAATAATTCTTGAGTCTCATTTTTAAATTTTTTCTTTTAATGAGAAAGAGAAAATGTGTCAGTTCATTTTTAGACTGTTTGATCCTTCTCAATGTGGGTTTCATATGTGCAGAACAAATTAATATAGAAGAAGAGCCAGTGGTCTCACAAGGACCAAGCCCAGTGGGTGAAGATGCTCAGAGCGCCGATGGTAGATCACCAAGTGTTGGAAGAATGGTCACACCTAATGATAGTGAAATATCTCCAAATGCCTTGGTAAGTAGTAGAAATAAAAATGGAAGAGATAAACTTGTCTTCATCTTAGAAGGATAAATTTTACAGGATATTTCACTGTGAAGTAACACAAAAGAGATGACGTTACTGCTGGATGATGCTTTTGAAGAGAGCAATATTGCTTAGAGTTAGCTTTAAAGAAGCAGGAAAGCCATTAATTTCATATGCACACTGTAATAAATATATTGCATTCTTAAGACCCTGCTTTGATTCCTTGCCAGAGGTGAAATGAATCTATGCAATGTCGATGGCGTGTGTGTGTGTGACACTTGCTTGTAATCAACTTAACTCAAAAGTATCATGGTGGATTAATTTCATACATGGTATGTGGATCCGACTTATTGAGTGCAAGAACCCTGTTTGTTTCTGTGAAGGTCAAAGGTTATTTGAGGGCCAAGAAAGGACAATTAAAGACAAATTTAGGTTTAATATAGTGATGATTGTGAAAATTTGGAAATATCAAATGCACATTTATCAAGATATGGAGGTCATACTGAGACTATAGAAGCCTTATCCTTAGGATTATTTCAAAAGCGTATATATAGCTGCAAGGAATTAATTCAACAGTAAACTATCACTCACACGTGGCATCGTTTTTTTAAAACTTGTTTTCCCGAACAGAACTTGACCTGGTCGTTTGGCATCAACAAGCACGTCCCGGCTATCAACCTCACTGACTCTCGGAGGAGAGCCGTACTCTATGCGTGCGGTAATACAGCAGTGCTGTACGATTATGGAAATAACAGACAAAAGCTGCTACAAGGACATGTGAGTCCAGAAAAGTTGTCATTAGACAAATAGTGATATTAAAACTCATTTGACGTGTGCTGTTACGATTAGGTTGACGTTATGAGGAAAGTTTTGGCATAATTTGTATTTGTAATATATATCTATCAGCTAATGACCTAAAACCTTTGATTAAAGAAAATAATGATACTTCATGGGTTCTGATCATAAGAAGAATTAACATGTTTTAACAACCATTATATTAAGAAAATGAATAATGGAAACTGTCTGGGAAATTTTAGACAATGGAATTTTAGACAATGGAGAAGAGCAAAGATTTTTATGGCTAGAATGGGATTCCACTAACCTCTGGGTTACAGTCTCGAACTTTGCTCTACCAACTGAGCTATCTAGTCGCTAGTTGATGGCAATCCCTAAATAGCTATTGTTTTGCGTGGGATACCAGTCAGGAAACAACAGTACCATGCATACCTTGTATTAAACAAGGCATTACGCCCCCAGTTTTTTATACAACCCAGAAAGCATCAAGGAAGGGATTTGGAGCAGGGAAGGGAAAGGAATTTTTCTAGGGTTTAAGAAGAATGGAAATAAGTTAAATCATTCAAAAAAAATTATTCATTTGCATATTGTCTAACTGTATTGTTTAATATGCCGAATGTATTTATTCAACATAAAAAGGGTGATGATCATATGCCAATATCTTGCAAATTCAAACTATCGCATACGAGAAGAAACTGCTGTAGATGAAGGGAAATAAATTTATGAATAATATGTGCAAATTCAGTCATTAATTAAGAGCAAGATGGTTATTATCAGTGTAAAAGGGGTACATAGACACATGTTCTCACAGCTACTATTCCTTAGGGGTACATAGACAAAAGTTCTCACAGCTACTATTCCTTGTGTGAGATGTTTTCTTGGATGAAGTAGCATTTTGAGCCCAGAACATTTTCCAAACATAGTATAATATACCGTAAATGACCTTATAAGTAAAGTCACAAAGTTATCATTAAAAGTGATCAACTACATAAAAGTAAAAGCTTTGTATTTCGGTTTTGATTTTTCTTTTTATTGATACATCATCTAATGCAACATGATTCCATGCTAGGGGTCGTGTCTACTGTTGACACATCATGCCCAGCTACGCATCTGCCTTTCCTTTATATTTAACACAGTTCAACTTTATTGACCTCTGTTGTTTGTTTTATATTTCCAGTCAAATAACATTTCCTGTTCATGTGCAAGTCAAGACAAACGTTGGATTGCCACTGCTGACAAGGGTCCAGGTAGCATGATCATCATCTGGGATTCGTTCACAGGGTGAGTACAATAATCTCTCTGTAAACTGGATGATGAATAGTTCAATGGGTGCTTAAAAGTGTATCCACTTCCTGGGGAAGATTCTCAAAAGAAAGCTCAGCCACTTAATTAAATTAATTGTGTAGGAAATTGGATTTCTGAGAGTTCAGAAATATTACTATGTTTAATAGGATGGTCCAGCTATTTAGCAAACCTAAATTTCATACTGGGATATTGAATTCAAATTTTAAAGAAGCAACCCTCTCTCACAGGAACTTTAGAACACACATCAGTGTGTTAGAAATGACAGACAATTTATCATAAAGTCAAATGATAAGAAAAAGTTAGATCCAGTGAAATGTAAGTCTTTTCTCGTATTGCTGTTTTAAATGTTTATTTTTTAAAACTTTACTTTGATTTGTGTTCATCAGCACACCAGTACAGACTATATTTGATCCACATCCTGATGTCGGTGTCGCTGCAATGGCCATGACTCCCGATGCAAAGTACATAGTTTCTCTCAGTGCAGCTCAGAGACAGGTAAGTTTCTCTGTTGTTTTACTCTGTAAACGTTGATGCATAGAGTTATATAAATTTCAACTGATGGAAAACAGCAAAGAAATTAATAGCTAGAACAGGAGTCAAACCAGTGACCTCATAGGTGATAAATTCCAGTGCTATACCAACTGAATTTAGATTATGAAACGACATTACCAAAGTGGCGATGATAAACAACATCGGCTAGAATTTGCTCCATGAAAAGTCAGCAATTTGTCGATGCTTTATCTGATTTGTTGCAATCAGCCCAGTCATGCACAGGATGCCTAGAGGGCTGCAAGATCACTGCAGCTAGGATGCATCTTTTTAGCTCTGCAGTTTTAGACAATGGGCACTGGTGGTTTGAAGAGATAATCTCTATTGTTTGACATTGTTTCCAACTGGCTGCATGGGATCTTGCAGCTGATGCAGCTTTCAACTGGCTGCATGGGATCTTGCAGCTGCTGGCTGCAGCTTTCAACTGGCTGCATGGGATCTTAGTATCTTTCTGATGCTTCCAACTGGCTGCATGGGATCTTGCAGCTGATGCAGTTTTCAAATGGCTGCATGGGATCTTGCAGCTGTTGGCTGCAGATTTCAACTGGTTGCATGTGATCTTGCAGCTGATGGCTGCAGCTTTCAACTGGCTGCATGGGATCTTGCAACTGATGCAGCTTTCAACTGGCTGCATGGGATCTTGCAGCTTGTGCAGCTTTTAACTGGCTGCATGGGATCTTGCAGCTGCTGGCTGCAGCTTTCAACTGGCTGCATGGGATCTTGCAGCTGATGCAGCTTTCAACTGGCTGCATGGGATCTTGCAGCTTGTGCAGCTTTCAACTGGCTGCATGGGATCTTGCAGTTGATGCAGCTTTCCTTTCTTGACATGGTGTTGTACTTGTTTCTAGAGCACGATCGCAAATATCGGACAATACAGCAAGTTGCCATGCATTCCAATTAAGCCCCAGAAACATGTTAAACTTTTCAAGGTCACTCACTCCTGAGAATTCTGAGATTAGTTTGGTTGCATAGTGGGTGTTATTCTATTTATCTTGTGCCCCTGTGCCTTTGTGCTCTCTTATTTCTTGATGTTTTTTTTATTTTATATGTTGTCATGGTTACAGATTCTTTGTATCTGGGATTGGACTGTTGATGGTGACTCACCTACTACTTATACAGAGCTTCCAGCCAGGCATGACTTACAGACCTACATCATATTTAACCCTGACGACAGCTCACAGATTGTCTCAAACAGTGCCAGCCAGGTTATCTTTTATGAATGGGTAAGTTTTGTGTAATATGGAAGAAGAGTAAATAATAATAATAATAATAATCAGCAGTTATGTTTACTATGCTTAAGCGACCACAAATGTGGGAGAAACCCGCCATAGCTAATGGATTACAACTTACACGTCTGGTGGCTTCCAATTCAACAGTCTAGCTCAAATTTGGAATTTTGTCAATTCAGAAAGTCATTTCCGATGGGAAAACCATAGATTGCTCTTGGATGAAAAGCCCTGCTTACTACTGGCCGGGTTTCAAACCCTGAACCTCCCGATTGCTAAGCCTCATTGCTTAAAATGCCACCGCCTTTATCCACTCGGCCACAGCACTGGTATAAACAGCACAGCTGTTCATACCTTCACAGCATTAACTTTCACATTATGTGTTTAATGCCAGGCTGTGTTTGTGATGTTCAGTACAAATCTAATCTATGGGTAAAAAACATTGATAGATTAAACCAAGTAAAACTATTGTACATCAGGTTTGGGATATCACAAAGCCACAATAACTACATTATGGGTTATAGATATTTTGCTGTGTTGAGGTAAAACTCAATGTGATCTGTTTTATATCCTTAAAGATATATCTTTGATCAGCTGAAAATTTAAAATTTAAAATCCTAGATAAAGGGGAAAAAGGTAGACATAACATGAATTCGAACTTTTGTCTTTCATTTTCAAATTAATGTACTTAAATAAGTAACAATGTAAAGCAAATCCAAAGTAAGGGAAGTCTCAAGCTATATTAATAATTTTCATAGAATGAATTCCCTTCATCCCCCATTATCCTTCCCATTCTCAGACCCCTCCCCTCCCCTCCCCCCACGATGGAAATTTGCGATGAACATCTTACCCACATAGCTGGGCTAAGTGTTTTAAAAATGCTTTACCGCAGATTCTAACTCTCCGCATAATTCCAGAAATTAGAGAGATTGATAGCACAACTTAATGCCCAAAATGAGTACCAATGTTCTTTTGAATGGCTGTAAAATAAGTCTAGCAGTTTTTTGGTGACCAGTGTTCATCTTTCTAGTATATATATTTGGAGGATTAATACAGGTAACCTTCCCAGCAAACAATGATGAACCTTCATTACATGTTTCTTTCCTAACACAGAAGGGAGACACAATCAAGTTTGTTGCTCCAGAACTGACCGATCAGGATTTCAATCGTATGGTCGGACATTACAGTCAGTCAATATTCTGTTCAGACAGTACTCGGGCCTTAACCGGGACCTCTGTCGGTAACATCGTAGTGTGGGACAATGTTAGACCCGTTCACGGACGTGAGTAAACAATTATTTTCTGGGTTTGTCTCTTTGAGGTCTTTTGTAGCAAGAGTGGGGGGGGAAAGAAACCTGTTGGTAGAGTGTATTTCTAGTAACAGTACAGGGCCTACACTTCGCAATTGTCCCTTGAGCATTGCAAAGTTTTGCCCCTAGAAAATCTGGGGAAAAGATAGCCAAGTTCGGAAACATCAATGCCCCTCTTATCTCCCATTCTGGCAGCTGACTGTCACAGTTAATTACTGTGATTTTTCTCTGTACTGACCACATGACCAAATCTCCAGCAACATCTGCTTGGATCTATTGTGTAAATCAATGAAGTGTAAGTATATTGTGAAGCTTTATTGCACAACTAACTGGCCTCCAAAGGTGCTTGATTCTTTGTAGTGGAATGTACCCACAGGCCAAACTGAATGTGAAATCATGAAGATAAAGGGCGGATCAAGTTTACTAGCCCCGGCGGGGCGGAAAATTGTTCAGACAGTGTATGTTTGGACTGGATAAGCTTAGGCATATATGGTCAGGTTGGACGTGTGCCCCATTAGCGTAGGGCAGGAAAATACGCTATGAAGGCTTGCCAAGGTTTAAAAAATGATCATGTGATATATTTTTTTCCCATTATGTAACTTGAGCTTTAAAGATGTGTTGCTATCTTATACACAACTATTTGCTTAAGTTCAATTTTTTTAAAGTAATTTAACCTGAACTGTATGTTCAAATGTCTTTGATTTCTTCCTCCCCTCACCATCCCTCAACAAAATTGGGCGCTTGTACATGGGGCGTCCAACTCATAGCGGGAAGCCAAACATGGGAAATGCAAGGATGACCATGCTCACCCAACAGTTTTTCTTTTCTTGTAATCCGATGTTAACCCTTGCCTTCTTAGACATCAATATGATTCTTCACTAAGTGTGTACAACTTCATAACACTATGCAGCCCCACAACTCTTTATGAGTAAACATACTATTTCAATAGTACCTTATATCTATATTTTTGTCTATATTTTAATATCTTTATTTTAATAAAAAGGGACATTTGGGAGACACCTACTGCCTTGTCTCTAAGGATGCCGGTTCATGTACAGGCCTCCTTGCAAAACCCTTGACCTTTTTCAAATGTGGTTGCCACTTCCCTCCCCCCTCCCACCCCTTCACATTTTACACTACAATTTCATCATAAAATCACCTTCAAGAATGGCTTTGTATAAAAGCTACTGCAGTATATCCTTCTTTTGTTAATCTCATTTCTGTGTTTCTTTTTGTAAACAGCTCCCATCACTACTCCCTCACCTAAGAAGAAAGCTTTCAAATTGGTGAGATTACAAGAAAGAGGTATAACTGTCTTGACAACAACAGACAGGTAAGAGGATAAATCATCCAAATGCATCTCTCAAATCGACGGTCCGCAAACCGCTGGGCGTGACCCAGCTTTGGGTCGAGAAAATCATTTTCAATGGTTCGCAGGGGCTTCCAGATGTCGGATAATTGACCTATTTTGCAGAGCTTGTAAATGAAGATCGATTTGATTCTTTGTTTTAACATCAAAATCCATAGTCCAAGCTAGTTTTATGTATTTTGAGCATTGATTGAGAGAGGTGGGGATCTGGTGCGTGGTGGCTCAGACCCCATGGAAGATTTTGAGTTGTGGGTTAATTATGCTTTTGCAAAGCTATCATGCGCAGTTGCGTTGGGTCGGTCAAGGGTCACGGTTTTGACGATGTTTCGCGGGGTTTTTAGTTGTAAGTATAATATATGTAACCGGGGATTTCCGGCCGAGGTCAGTGTTTACGCTAAAATGCATAGTCGGACAACGCAATTGCGGTCACACGCATGCTTCTTTCTGCTAACGATGGTAGGACCATGGTTAATTCGGGGGTAATGATGCTAATTACCATCTTTAGTGGACGATGGTCGGACGATCGTCAGACCATAGTAGAGAGAGAGTCACACGCAAACCACACCATGGACGGACCATGGTCGGACCATCGTTATGTCTGAAAACATGTACGTGTGACTGGGGTCTATAATAGATCCTCTCTGTTCTCCATACCAAAAGTTCCAGATGCAATGAAAAACTTTCAACAGAATGGCACTTTTCAAGTACATGTCATTCGTAAATTATGCAACAACAGGGAACATTTTAATTACACAAAAATGGAGAAGGAGTTACTTTTTTCTCCAAAGAGATACTTCCAACTCTTGAAAATGGGAATCGATTTTAGATTTGTCACAGAGTCGGGGGTGACCAGGGCAGTTGTATGAGGTATTTCAATAAATTGATGGTGTAGGCTTCAAAGGATGTATTATCCTTTCCGAGATAATCGGATAAAAGAGCTCAAGAAATAACTTGTATCCCTCTTTGGCAGGTGCAGTTAATGAATAATCAACAAGTTTTTCTGTTTATAATTGATTTTTGTACTTGTTGTGTTCTCCAGAACACTTGTTCAAACTTAGTTTTATTTAAGCCCTTATTTTTGGTTTTTGCTCTTTCAAACTTTCAAGAAACTTTTCAGCCACTTTTTATGTTTCATGATTTGCTTTAGGTTAATCTTCCTTCGAGACTAGGAGATAAACTCTGTTTATATCTCTTTGGGGAAAAAGCTGACGGACTCGTTCGAGTCACTGCACTTTGGAAATTTAAGAACCCTGGTCATAAATTGTCACACCAATATCTAGTAATAGCCTTCATATATATTAATGTTTACCTCAAAGTGCGCAAGATATTTTTTATGTTTCTAAATTGTTTCATTTTTTTAAAAGTTTTTCTTCTTCCTGACGTATAATATTCATAAAATTTATCCTGTTCTTTTAGATTTGTCGTATCCGGTGATGTCAATGGACACGTTAGATTTTACGACCAGCAGCTTACCCTTCTGAACTGGTGCAGCGATTTCAACGTCGGTCCTCTCAATGCTGTCGCCTTTGAATTCAAACCAAATTTTATTCCTGAGTGAGTACTTTTTTTCGTGTGCAACTTTTAAGAAGAATTCTATATAATTTAAAGAGAGTTACAGTGTGTAAAGTTTGAATGAAAGCTGCTTTGGGCATTCCATGATACCAGCAAGCAAAACAAATTAGATGGTCTAATCCATCTGTTGTAGTATGTGTAGTATACAATCACATCAATTGAAAAATGAAACATTGTTAATAGAGATATTACACCCATCTTGACACTTTTGGTCTCCTTTCGCTTAGTCTTTATGGACAGGTCAAAATAGTGTGGAAAATAGTAATATGTCATACTGTGTGATTTGTTTACTACACGTATGTGCCAAAACATATGATTGAGCCTGTCAAGATTGACATTGTTGTGATGGTGTTTCATAATGGAATGCACAATATGACTTTAAGATACAGCACTCTATCTTATGCATATTTTCATGGGTGTAATTGTAACACAGAATAATTAATAATGTCATATTGCTTTATTTCATTAATATAACTACATTAATATATAATAAAGTAATACACCAACAATAACCATCTGTCATCTTCCTACCCTTCTTGGGAAGCAAGAGTTTGCAAATATTACGACATCGACAAACTTTTCATTTTGATGTCAACTTTGGAACTACTTTTCTTTTTTTTTAAGAGCCAAAGAAGATTCTGACTATCCCTCCGATGCTACGATCGCAGCCACTTCCTTCGTGACCAGAAACTACATCATCAGCACTTCCACGGCTCAAGTGGCCGACGTCGTATCGGACGGTAGCGTGGTGACGGTGAGTCAAGAATTTGTTTATTTTTTTTATAAAGCACCCATTTTTGCAATAGGGTGTCTATATTAGCCAATACCAACATACATGAGCACAAAATTGATTACCGGGGGGGGGGGGGGGGG